>JAMKCH010004549.1:0-49652 GCA_023653785.1 Ophioderma brevispina
TCAGTTTGAACACAAAATCTGTTTGCTTTATTATCCATTAAATAATGTTAAGTGAAATCATCCAAATTATGCTAATTAGCTAAAATATTTAATATTTTAATTCAATCCCTTTGTTGAATTATATTTTTCTGTTTAATTTCTATTATTGGGGAGGGTTTGACTGACATCTTTTCTATCATCATTAACGATTAACGTTCTTACGGGGATTCTATGTACTGTATCGTGTAGAAGAAAATTATCTAATAGAACATGGCATCAATTACCAAGCCAAATATAAGTAAAAAATTAGCAGAAGAAGATTGCGATTAGAAGATGAAAAAATCATGACTTGCGCTTGAAATACAATCAGGACACCTCTCTTGCTAGCGCAACAACACAAATAACGGTGTTTTTTTCCTTAGGGATATAAGGGATATACATTTAAACGCGATATCACATTTCAAGAACATCTTTGATTTATTCAGCACACCGTAGCGGCAAGTACACGCTTTGGTATATATGCCATAATTAAGGGCACGCAGGAAGATAGGTAGCGGACTTCTTCTTACTATCTCCCATCTCCTTCTGGCCCAGACCCTCTCCCAGTTGCTCGCGCACTTTTTTTCTCGCACCACCCCCTGTTATACAACTTTCCTTTAACCATTTTCCATTTCACTTTTATATGTCATACCATTATCTTGAAATATGTGCAAAACAAAAATAATAAATTTGGGTTTATTTTAAAAAACTAGCATCGTCCCTCATTTGGGGTTGTAATTATGCTATGATCGTTTCGTGCATATAAGAAAAAGGTAATCTCTCTTCAATATTATATCCTGAGTCTCACGAAAATTCGCTTCTTTTTCTCTGATTTGCAGGCAGAAGAAGAAGAAAACGAGGAGTGATATCATGTGTGGGGAATTTATTGTTGTGCGGTCGTGTATTGTCGTCGACACTAACTGATTATTCATGTGTGGAGTCATTAAAACTTCTTCTCTTTGATTTCAACAATAAATACGACCTTGGTAAGTTCAATAAGTGTCAAACACCAGGTAATAACGATATTGCACCACTATTTATGAAAAATGCACATAAATATTTGCATAATTTATTATAAATTTGACCTAATACTAAACATGATAGGAAGCCAATAACCTGCAATAATATCGTACTGGTAATAATACAATCAATTAAAACTCTGTGGAAATTAATGAAATACAGTAACCTGTCAGAAATGAGAAATTTACTAAAATGCCACTTCTCCCATTGTACATGGAAAATGTACTCACGTCCCAGTTTAATGGTACACGTAAAGCTCACATACGAGACTAAAAACCAATCCGTTTTTTATACATACAATATACCGCTTTTAAATGAGCTCATAAATCAATAATAACTAACATGATTTAACTGATTTCACCAGAGTCCCGTGCGGCGGGCGATGCTCTTGATTTTATCAGAATCAAACAATACGGTTTACTGTTCAACTCAAATACCAAGATATTTACTATAAACACAGTTGGTGGGCTGGTTTTTGATTTTTTTAACAAGAGTGGAAGATTGAGAAATCAAACAATCATGACAAAGACACGATAGGACCTATTTATCAACATATCAACGGCTAGTATTCCATACAATCTTCAACACCCATTATGATATTACCTTCATCTAGCGTTTTTCATATCAAAATTGAAAAAACTCCCAATTGGGCGCCAAATTTTTAAAATTTGTATTTTTTCCCTCCCGAGGATTTATGTTAAGGGTATTGAGATCCACAGGGGATACAATGCAATTGTTTTTGTATCAAGATCAAAATCAATATAAACTATCAAAATGTCCATCGAAAAATAGACAATTGGATATTTGTAACCACTCTGAGGTAAGCCTAAACTTTGTTTGGTTGTCCCACTACCAGTGTGTTTACATATATGTTAAATTGTTCATTTCCGGTAATTTCTTAATATTTAATATGCACGCATTTTAATTTACATAATAAAGTTGGCTTAACAGTGTGTCTGAGTAAGGTGATTTCATGCTTGAAACACAAACAGAAACGTATGTTTTTAGGAAACCTGCACCTGGTAAACCTTGCGGCCTATAATCACCACTTACTATAATTGAATGCCACATAAACATGTTACCCCCCGCGGTTTTTTTTTTCGTTGGCTTTGGAGGCAGGTTTTTTTTTTCTTCAAGTCATAGGCTTGATTTTTTTTGCCTATACTGAGGACTGTGTGTTTTATAAGGTGCGGGAATTTTTTTTTTAATGGAAAGCAGGGAAGGGAAAGTGTTTTTTGCTCCTATGGTGGGTGAAGTTTTTTTTTTTAGAAAACTTCCAACCCCCCCCCCCCTTGAAGTCAATGGTGCGTCCCTTAATTTCTCACTTGGGAGAGTGGATTATTTTATTTTGCATTCCTTCTGTACCACATCAGTTTTACACAGTTTATTTCTTGTTAATGGTTACAAATGTCTACAAACTTTTCATTTCACGACTGTTTTCTTCTGGAAATTTCCCTAGCAACGAGGAGTGATCCGTTTATCTTGGGTTATGGTTGTGCGTCCGTGTTGTCTGAAACAATAATTGGTCATTGATGCGTGGAATCGTTGACATTTTCTCTCTGGTTTTGACAATAGGTATGACCTTGGTAGAGTTCGAGAAAGTTCAGACACCGGTAAATAACTGAATATTGCCACCCTCTATTGATTGAGAAATGAGCATCATGATGTAACATTTTGGTCATGGTGTAGCTCATCACGCATCGTACAATTAAAGAGTGGCTGTGATGGCTCCTACGACCACACGTGACCGTAGTTGGTTATGTTCCAACAGAGCACCCTCTTTTGGTCGCTCTATTTTTACATTAATTTGTTTACCAAGTGTAACGTTATTCAAAGGAAGCGATTTGTTTGATTCGGATTAGATTATAAAGTTCCATCTCACTTGCCAAAGTGAGGTAGAACATTAAGTGAGCTTAATACAATTTAGTTATTGTATTTGGTCATTGTATTAATGAATATACATTTAAAGGCGGAGTCTTGGCGATGTTCGTAATTCCATTCTGTAGTTTGTTTTCTTCCTGAACCTATTATTTCAAGGGGACTCAACCCCGACACCTTGGGTTGCAGTGTTCATCTCAATCACATTTTTTATGTATTAATATGTAAATATATTAATATATATATATATTATTGAAAGATATATATAGAGATAGATAGATATATATATATTTATAGATATATAGATGTCGTAGAATCAGTTTGGTGATATCAGTGCTGCGATATTGAACTTGTGTTGTGTTCTCACACGTTTCGGGCATACACCCTTTATAAAGTGTGGTACAAGATGCAATGAGCTAAAATATACCAGGCAAGAAAGCAAGCAAAAATCATTAAATAAAAGGAACATGGAAACAAATGTAAAAAGCATCATGATAGGTGTTAAATGATAAAAAAAAGGATAGCCAGTGATGCACGATGAACAGTAAACAAGATGCTTTAAGTGGTAAGGTGTGAATCACCTAGCAATTCAGAGTTAAAGAGATGACCATGAGAGGGTTGGATAAGGCTACTTTAGACAGCACCAGAGTGAGAGCACTTATATTCAAATGCCTGAAAAAATGGCAATGAAAGAAAAAATATCAATATGTCAAAAGTCAAATTATGTGTTGAGACCACCTGGATTTAAAGTGCCAAGTCTGAAAAAGACGATGGTATGCTTGCCAGACGTTCCCGAGTGGCACCATTGCAAAGAAGAACAAGGCCAGTCACACTAAAATCATTAATTACACAGGATTGAAGGAGGGTTGACAGTTTTGCCACTGGAAAACCACATGAATGTTTTTGATGGACCGAAGGTGTTCGGTGGTCCGATCTGCGAGACGACGCTGAGCTTCACCTATATACAAAAGTTGACAGTTCGAACATTGGATAGCATTAAAACATTAAATGAAATTGAATGTGAGAGCGATGGTGACTTCAAAAGATCCTTGCGAACCTTCAATGTGAAGTTGCGTGTCATTAGTCACAATATTTACAAGTGTGCACCGTTTCGCTTACATGAGTAAGTTCCGGGACTGTCAGTTTGCAATGGTCTGGGGTGGACAGCACGAACCAATGATGCAGATTGCGATCACGTTTGTAAGCTGAATGGGGATGTTGTTGAAAAATTTCCCTTTGTATGGAATCCTCCATGAGGAGATTGAAGTTCCTCAAGATAAGGCGGCGGATGGGATGGCATTGAAGGGTGGTAGTGGTAATCCAGTGGATCCGATCAGACTGCTTGGGTTAAAGAAGGCTGAAGGGCCGTGGGGTTTGCTGGACTTGACTGATTCTTGTCATTAGCAGGCTTGCGGTGATATTGGGAGGATACTGGCGGGCTGTGAAGAAGTTCGTCATTTGTTTGAGAATGAAACAAAGTCTGTGCTGTTCGGACACCATATTGCGTTTAGCGAACGTAGTAGTGAGAGTACGGAATGCGTTCTACATGAAGGGGGTGCTTGATGGATATATAAATAGCTGTGTGAGGTCTGTCTCCTGAAATGTATGTATGTTAGATTGTTGATAGTGTGTTTTGGTATAGGACAATTGAAGATTCCAAAAAATGACAGCATTGGGTCAGATATGGAAGTGTGAATTTTCAGTGATGGGTGAATGAAAGTTGAAACGAAATCATGAAGGATTCAATCCTGAAGAGTGAAGTAGCTTCCGCCAACTACATCGTCAATGATCTTTTATAACAAGACTGGAAGGGTAAGAGTAGAGTCAAATTGAGAGACAATCATTATTCCAAATAACCACAAAACAAATGAAGCTAGTGCGGGGGACCATGCCAGTTCCCATGGCTAAGCCCCTGACCTGACCAATAGAAAATTGCAATTTTAAATTGAAGTGTCATACTTAAAACCAGTTCGGTTAAGCGAAGGAGAGTGGTGGTGGAGATGGTACAGTCACTGCGTTTATCAAGAAATGCTTGAGTGCTTGAAGAGCGCCGTCATGAGGTATAGACGTATATAAAGCTGGTGGACATCCATGGTGAAAAGCAGTGGATACGGTTAAGGTTGTTCAGGAACTTGAAGTACGTGATGATGCGTAGGAAATGAGGTGATCCTGAAACGGAACGATGGAGGTCCTTAACAATGGGTGAAAGAAACCGCGTGATGAATTGAGATATGATCACAGTGGGACAACTATGAGCAGAAAAGAAACCATCGGGCGACCGGGTGAGTTCTCTTTGTGGATGTTGGAAGCATATAGAAATTTGAAAGCTTGGACATGGATGAATCAGAGACGTGGCATTAGCTGGTAAGTCTTTGGTACGTATGAGGTCCTTTATGATCTTTGATATTCATGCGGGTTGGTTTTGGTTGGGTCATGATCGACTTACAAGAATATTTGAGGTATTGTCAGACAGATGACGTTCTGCTCAGAGATGTATAAGTCCTTTCTCCAAACCACGATTGAACCGCCCTTGTCAGCAGGTTTTATGATTCGATCATGTCTCCTCTTAAGGGATAGTAGGGCTGATCGTTCACCCTTGGTGTAAGGTTATGAGATTGATGGGTTTTGGTTTGAAATGTGGCTCAAGTTCTTTGCGAGTATTGTCAATTACTTTGTACAAGAAATCGATTTTATTGTGTTTGGGGTCCAATTTGATGTCTTTCTGCAGAGCATCAACAGGTCTGCTGATAGAGGTCTGGATGGTTTTCGGCATCCTGAAAGTGTGCCTTCAATCTCAATCGCCTGAGAAAGGCATCCAGATAGCGTCACGACGCACAGTGAATTCATCAAAGGATATTCAAGAGGGACGAAATTAACCCTTTGCTGAGGAACAGAGCGTTCATCAAACCTGATAAATAAGTCCGGGGGTGGAATGGTGAAAGCGGTCTTATCACAGGTTTCAGATTTCTTTATGGCTGTTTGTTCAAGCAGACGTCCGAGTTTAGTGTCTTAAGTGGTACACATGTGAGTATATAACTTGCGATTAAGGTCATGGATAATGTGTCTGACAGGAGTGGGGATTAATGAGATGAAGGACCAAATAAGACTTGTGAGGTGTGCATCATTGTTGTCGAAAATAATTGCTTCCTTTAAAGCATGGTATGAATAGATGAGCGCATCAACTACGCGAACCAGTATCCAGATTTTTAGATATCCTACCGGTGAAACAAGGTTCACTGTGACGTTAGCATGGAATCCAAGCTGGAAGCCATTGGGAATCAACAAACAAAAAACTTTTCCCGGCGGTAAACAGACACTGAGAAATGAAATATGGGCATGCTTTAAAACGGAGTTTTTCCGAAGTGGCTCCATTGCAAAAAGAACAAGGCCCGTCACTAAAATACTTTATACAGCAGGATGAAGGAGGGTTGAAATGTTTTGACACTGGAAAACACTGAAATTTTTGATGGACCGAAGGTGTTCGGTGGTCCGATCTGCGAGACGACGCTGAGCTTCACCTATATACAAAAGTGACCTTTCTGACATTGGATAGCATAAATAACATTAAATGAAAGCTGTGAGCGACTTGTGACTTCAAAAGATCCTTGCGGACCTTCAATATGAAGTTGAGTGTCATTAATCACATATTTGCAAATATTTCCACTTTAAAAAAAAAAAAAAAAAAAAATATATCTATATTATATATATATATATAAATATATAATATATATATATATAATATATATATATAGATATATATATATATAATACCTCTATAATGCTTGTAATTTGATGTTGAGATGAACATGAATTTGATTGAATGATTTGAAAAAAAAATGGGACGTTTCATCCACGTAAACGTCGTTGTTTCAATCCTGACAGCCGACCAAATGATAGCCGTTGCGTTGTTTCAAGTTTAAAACACCTTATTCGAAAACAGCAAAAATTGGAGGAATTGTAATGGAGAGATGGACACAAATGCTTAGGAATAGCCAGAGCAAAGATTATACAGATGTTAAAAACAAAACGGTTAACAGAAAGTACCATGCAAATAACTAAACAGTGACTCTTGATTTTGAACAAGCAAGTAAGTATTCGAAAGTGGCATCAATTCTACCAAAGCAGAAGGAATTTCCTACATTAAATAAAGAGCTGACCACTCCGTCATGGACGAGATCAGGGAACTGTTGGAAAAGCCTTCACGGCAAAAACGCGTTGTTAAAGTTTAAACAAGTTGTTTAAAGAGTGAACTGGATAAAACAGTTGTTCATTTCACCCGTTAAAGAACTTGTTTAAAACTTGAACAAACTGTTTAAACTTTAAGCACGTTTTATTGTGCTGGATTTAAATTAAATATCTACGCAAAATTAAAAAAGCTCAGGACAGCTTAAAGAAAACTTCGGATTAAATATATATTCTTCGACGAAACAGGATTAACACCAGTCACAACCTTGAAAAAATGTTCGATAGACAAAGATGAATGGTGGGTTGCACAACATGGACTGGGAAAAGGACAGCGGTTAGTAAATTTGGATGCTGAAGTGGGTTGATTTGTTCCCAGAGCCAATAACCAGCCCGTAGCCAGGAATTTATGTGGGGGGGGGGGGTGCGGATTAGGCCGGAAGGGAGCTTTTTGTACCAACAAAGCAATTTTTCCGGCTCCCTGCGCTCGCAGGTTGACCCAAAATTTCACAGTCGTCTGCAAATTTGCGATCGGGCCAGGGACCCTTAAGAAAATTACTAACGTACTTCAACACACAGGTGCTTGGTTGTGGTCTATGTGGGCTCAGGATGGAATGCCCGGGGGAGCGTCTCAGGTGGCGGCGCTTGTCTGTCCTGTTCGGCATCGGTGCCGGCTACCGGCCTGAGAGTGCGAGAGGCCTGTCTTTTCTGGAAAGACAATCTTGAATTGGAGACACACGATGCAGGTGTCAAAGGGAGACTCAAAGTGCCTTTAGATGGGCTCGCCCCTTATTGTGAGGAGAACCATCAGCGCGCAAGTCCAGCCGGGGCCAGGTGTATGCATTTAGTCTGGCGGCAGTGCCAGGCGTAACCTTTGATGACCTGGTCTGGAGCGCCCCTGGAGCACTGATAGTCATGTTACTTAGGAGTCACCTTGGACTGCACTCTCTTAGACCCACATCGGAAGCAGTGGCGTACATGTAGCTAGGGGCAAGGGGAGGGGGCACATGCCCCGGACACCACCTCAAGGGGGCGCTGAAATGATGTTTCGGAAAATAAAAATTAAAAAAATACCGTTGTTAGGATTTTGTTGTTATTGTCACATGCAGTATAGTTCATACGCTTCAAGATAATGAGATAACTGAGATCTCTCCGAAGGCACTAAAACATGCTATTTACCTCAAGAGCTTCCACGGGCTCCGACCCTGGACCCCCGCAAGGGAAGTTATATCATCTGTGTCAGATGTGAGATAACCGAGAGCTCTCCGATGTGCGGAAAATGCTAAAACCCAAGAGCTTCTGGGGGCTCCGCTCCTAGACCCCACGCAACATTCATCTGTAGCTGCTTCAAGATAAGGACATAACCACTCTCCGAAAGCATCAAACATGTTAAACAAGAGCTTCCGGGGTCCTCTGCCCCTGAACCCCACCACGGGGCTTTCCCCATTACCTGTATCGCCGCATGCCCTGAGTTCGACGGCGATTGCCCTGTGCTGGTCATGTGTGGAGTATGCTGGCCCTGTATGGGAGGGGTCAGCCCAGTAGCTTGACCCGTCGTGGGATGCCTCCTGCCGGTTGTCGCGGGGTGTCTTCGGCCAGCCCGCGGACAAACTTATACATGCACAGGGTAGCATGCACATGGCATCGCTGCAAGTATTCTGGCATGGAGCGCCCTGTGTTTGGAAAGAGGCCGGCTGCTAACCGCCTTAGGTCCGGGGTCTCTTAGGCAAAGTCCGTACATGAAATCAGTCTCTAAGGAGTTTGGGGGAGTGGCTGGGAAAGAAAAGACTTGCTGTCAACCATGTGGCATCTATTGGTATGAGTCTGGTGAAGCGGATTCCGCTTGGGGCTGGCTTCTCATGGGCTGAGTGGCTGTGTCTCAGCTGATTGAGATCCAGAATCGGCCGATCAAAGGTTTCCTTGCAGAAGTGAGTCTACCTGGACGCAGATCAAGACACTGGGCATCTCTTGGTTGCCCAACGTTGGTGAAACAAGGCACAGACAAGGACCTTGCAGAATTCAGTTAAGCAGCCAGACATTGTACCCAACTCGGACTAGATCAACATTGGAGAACCACATTGTTTGGATACGATAAGAAGAATTTCCAATTTTAATAATAATTGGTATTGTTCAATTGGCGATCTTTTAAGCAATGCTGTTTCCTTGGTATACAAGCTTAAATGCAGCTCTATTTTGATTCAGAAAATTGATGTTCTCTTCCCTCCTCCTCTTCCCTTGATCATGTCTCTTAATTGTCTTCTTCTTCTGTATCAGATATTCTTCCTCTACTATTATGTCAGACAACTATTTTGGCATCAACTCTCCTGATGGCCACTCTGTATTAGTGCACCATCATTTAACTCCAAACAATGATCATCTGGTGGAGGATTTATGGATCTGCCAAATCTGCCTGGTACCAATCAGGCTGATATTCTTGGCTCTCTGGAAGTGCATCCTCAACAAATCCTCTCGTAGAGTGCTCTGGCACATCGTCGATCTTCCAAGTATAGAAGGCATCGATATATTTGTCACGTTTTGACTTAACCTTTGTTACCTTGAGCCATTTTTGTAACAACTCCCGACCGAAACACCGATTCCTGTAATTTTGGTACCACATGGTAGCTTAGAGATTCTTTCCATGGTATCAAATAAAAAAAGTGCGAAAAATACCATTAGAGGTCCACTATGATGTCATATGTTACGGAAAGTATGAAAATACATGACTGAATTTAGGGTGGGAAATTGATATTTTCGCAATTTTAGAGACTCAAAAAATTATTATAGCAATTAAAATGTATATTTTATATCAAACTTGTCATTTTCAGCTCAAGTAGTAGAGCCAAAAACCGCATGAAAATTGGACTTTCCAACATTTTTGACGAAAAATGAATTTCGCTCTGTTGGTCTACGTGGAAATGACAACTCTTTTGATATATGCTGACTTTATGACGTAATTGTGACGTTAATGCTAGGCATGTTGCGTAACATTGTGGTATCAATGGAAAGAGGAGGACCATAGCTATCAATTGGAACCAAAATCAAGTACTGTGATGTTTTCTGTGTTGTGCTAAGGCAGTGGGTTATTTCTCCCGAAGGGAATGGTGCTTTTGGCAGCCATTTTGAAAAAGCGCCCTCACCGTTTACCCAGGGTGGGGATTTTTTGACGACAACCTAATTCAGTGCTTATGGTATAAGCTTCACAAAAAATGTTGTCTCCAAAAATCCCCCCCGGGGGGTGCAGGGGGGGGTCATGGTAGCCCGTAGTCTAAACACCCTCTGGCAAGTCGTAAACGCAGGAAGCTTGAGAAGTGTAGGACTGAAGTTGCCCATCAGTACATAGAACAAAATAAATTGGTTAATTCTACGATCGATAAAATTCTAAACGGATCATTTCACGGCTCAAGTTGAAAGTACTAACCTAAAACAGTGTTGAAGGTTACAAACAATCGATTAATCAAGAACCAAAAAAGATACTACTGACAAGTGTCTTAGGATTTTGCTTTAGTTGTTACAGATATGCAAATTCCTTTAGCAATGATCTTAATAATGCTGTTAAAACAGATATCCAAGCCATGTGTTTCCTTTAGGCAGGCGGAATTTAGCAGGGGGGCGCCTGGGTCGCACGTGATCTATAAAATACTCTTTACACCCAGCAGGGCGGGTCCTGTGATCTCTGAGAATGACGGTACAAGGTGTCAGGCCCGTGTAACTTTTTTGTGGCGCCCAACAACGTTGTATAATGAAAAAAATATGGGTCGACCGGCGAGTACGGTAACAGGCGAGCCGGAAAAAATTGGCGCCCCTCTTTTGAAAATCCTCCTGGATCCGCCCCTGTAGGGTTAGTAGTACCAAGTTGGTACTGGATCCAGAAGGCACTTTAGAATTACAACATTTTGTTTAACAATATAAATTACAAAATTCGCTCAGTACATCAATTCAGATAAATGACATGAAACAGAATGATCACATGAGCCTCTATTCTGTTATTCAATTTTATCGTGCTCATTCTTACATGTCTGTATCACATGAGTTTTTCCAAACAATCACTCAAACACTCAATCAAAGCCTGTTATTAACCAATCCAAACGAAACAATCTCCCGATCAGAATGAGTTGAAAATTGAATCGGCCAGACATAAACATTAGACATATTTTATTCACAACCAGTCATCTTTCCATGAATTAAAATACTGGTGGAGTCTTAACAATAATTGTCATTAGAGGCTCTTATTATTTCTCGTGAATCAGTTCCCATTAATCAATAATACTTTTTTTCATGGAGTTCAGGTATAAAAAAAAAAACATTTGTAAGATATGTTTGGTTAACAAATATACTTTTTAAAAAACTCTCATAGTCCAAATGGTTGCAAATAAGCTACAATCAATTTATGATTCTCAATGGATTTCTAATATTTCAAACACTCAAACAAAAATTAAGAACTTACTGTAAATTCAAAAACTACATTTAATTGTGACAATTATTACTTGCTTTTACACGTTCACAACGATTATCTTTTTCTAAACTTCGTATAAGTGCTCATAAACTTTTAATTGAAGCTGCGTCGTTATACTATTCCACGTATACAGCCTAATGATAGAATATGTAAACAATGTAATTTAAATGAGTTGAAGATGAGTTTCCTTTATTATCTTGTCACTGAGCTTAATGATATAATGTTACTACAAACTTTAATGAGGAAGACTACTTTAATACAATAATGGGTGCTAAGGACACTGATATTCTAAAAGTGGTGCTTAACTTTGTTAATTTAGCATTTAAGAAACGTTTTTGCTAAAACTTAAAAGTATTTTACGTGTATATACATTTATCTACTTTTATCTTTTTTAAAACATTTTTTTATATTTTTTCTTTGTAATAGTTTAGTACAATTATTTTTTTTTACTTATATTTTGTTCTGTTTTTATGACTATACCAGTTTGTAATGTGGTAATTGTCAATAAATATCACCATTTTGGTATGCTAAACTGTAAACTGTATAATAATGACAATGCAATAATATAATCAAATTATAGTGTTTAGACAAACGAATGATATACAGGTAATATTAGTTGGGGACGAAATGTTTTTTTTTTTCTCGGATCCACTTGGAACTCCTGTAGAATTTTCCTTTCCTGATATATGCTATTGATAAAACAGAAGTATAGTAAGATCGGAGCATGTTTCACCTAGGCATAGAATCCTTTTCATTTCCCTGCAAAGGATTTTCGTCCCACCCTAGTGTATATTCAATCATGAATACAATATACACCCAAATTCAAATCTCTGATAAATATATATATTACATGAGTTGTATTACCGCTCAGATGTTGTCATTTGAACACAAAAGTCATAATAGCTTGGTGAAATAATAATGAGTATGGGGGGAAGATGTGGTGGGAGAGGCCATTAAGATCAAATGAACGTTAAGATTGACCCCACCCAGTAGAAAGTGGAACTTATTGTGGGCATCAAAGGCGGGACAAAAACAAAACAAGACCAGCTGGACAAAACAAGACAGAACAGGACCGGGGGGTTACCGAAAGTTATCGAGTGTAATTAATGTGTATAATATCAGGGTATAAAACATAACGGTTGAGATGGCAAAGTTAAAGGACATAATGGGACATGAAAAATTGACATAATGAAAAGGACCCTTACTGAAATCACTTCCACGAGTTTGAAAACAATTTGGATTTTTACATTCTGTAAAAAACCCGTAAAAAACGGAGAGTGCGGGTGGGGGAGGTGGCAGGTTGTGGCAATTTCGGGAACAAGGATGCTGAATCACCTGCCAGCACTTACCAAATTGAAAACGCATGGGTGTCATCCGGCTCACAGGGACCATGATTTGTATATGTGATAATCACGGCTAATCCATATTTCACTGCCACATCAATATCTTACTACAAGCCTAAAGTACAATGCCTGAATCCCGGTGTAGAAGTAATATGTCGCGGAGTATCGGGTCCGGGAACAATGGTGAACAATAGGGCAATCGATTCAGTTGACTCTTCACGTAACATTAGTTTCACGCTTGAGTCCGTTATCGTCTATGGAGCCCCGGACTGTGGCTCCCGCCGGACTATATCGTGCTTTCCACACCTGTCTGAATGCTTTTGAATTGTGTCGCAAACCATGCTAGATACACTGTAAATTCTGCCAGGGATGGGAACACCTTGCTCTTCTGTTCCAGAAATTGTCACAAACTGCCACCTCCCCTGGAACTCTTCTGTTTTTACAGAATGTAAACATCCAAATTGTTTTCAAACTCTTGGAACTGATTTCAGTAAGGGTCGTTTTCATTATGTCAATTTTTTATGCCATTATGTCCCTTTAATGAGTGCTATATCGGTAAGAGTGCATCAGAATAAGCACAGCGAACTGGGGCCTAATAGAATTGTTAATAGGCCAAGATGTTGACGGCAACTACGTACGGCTAGTATTATTATATGGTAAATTCCTGGAAGTTAATGCTATTATAATTCTATCCCATGGAAGTTATGGACAGTAAATTAGCGGATGATGTAAATAAAAACAAGGAAAAAATAAAACGTTGCAAACATAAACTTTTCTGTCAAAGTTAATTGAAAAGATGTCTTCAATTGTATCAATAAACATGGAAACGTAAAAATATTGTTTTGTGTTTTGTTTGATTGGCTCTCATCGGGTGTTAATATATTATTGACTTGTTCTGTTGGGGGATTTTTTTAATATGTGCAATTTTCAATAAAATAATCAAAATCAAAGTTTGTTACAAAATAGTGCGTAACTAATAATTGCATAAGTGTGTCTGAGTAAGGTAAACTAAAACACAAACGGATGTTCTGGAAATCTGGTCTGACAAAAACCTTGTGCCTATATATTGAATGCCACATAAACATGTGTACTTCCGCGGAACTCTTTGATGAGTGCCAGCTAAATAAATTTCTCACTTGGAAGAGTGATTAGGTATTTTTATTTCCGTCTTGTACGAAAGAGAGGACTATACGTTTAATCATTAGGTTCTTGTTAGTTTAAATGTCTCAAACATTTCATTGCACGACTGTCTCTCCTGGAAATTGTCCTAGCAACGAGGAGTGATCCGTTGTGCTTGGGTTATGGTTACGCGTCCATGATGTCCCAAACAATAATTGTTCATTGATGCGTGGATCGTTAAGAATTTTCTTCTGTTTGGACAATAGATATGTACCACGGTAGAGTTCGAGAAAATTCAGACATCAGGTATATAATTGATGCAAAAAATGCAGTTGGAGTGCCATCTCTCTGTCATTGGCGTTTGGGCAAAACTCCCTCATATACCGTTGATGTGGGGGGGGGGGGGGGGGTCGCCACTCCTCCCGCACAGTCGAGTCTGTTTTGCATTCCCAGCATACGCCGGTACCCATTTATAATCCTGGGTGGAGAGAGGCAAGCGAGGCAAAGTGCATTGCCCAAGTGCACAACACATTGGCGACAGTGGGGCTGGAACCCACAACCTATGCTTATGAGGCGAGCGCTGACCCACTGCACCACATGTGCCCTCTCTTAAGATATAATTGATATTGCACCCTCTGTTGATGGAAAAATGATCATGATTTACATTTTGGTCATGGTATAGTAAATCGCGCATGCGTACATATGCGTACAAAATGGTTGTGATTGGGGCTCCTACGATCACCACGTGATCCTTAGAGTTTGATGCTGTAAAATTACCACATCACCCTCTTTAGGTAGAGCGCATTGCTACCAAGTGTCACTGCATTTATCTATTTTTGTATTGTATTTAAGGTAAAAGTAGGCATTTTTAGGGAGTTTCTTGGAGAATGTGCGTACGTCCACTCCATTCTGTAGTGTTACTACTTTAACCTATTATTTAAAGGATACTGCAACCCCACGCTCTGCGTTAGCAGTGTCCTCATCTCAATCACCATTATTGTTTTTAATCTATAATTATCACGGATATTGTACAAATAGAATTGACCTTTTTACCATTTTAGCCATTTTTACCCTATAACTCACAAAGCAATGGTCATAGATGTGAACAAAACTATACATTTTTGGAATCCTCATGACTAGACGGACAATATGGTATACATTTCAACATGATTGGAACATTTTAAAAATTTGACGCCTGTGGTAAACTTAATGGCCCCTATTGAAAAAGTGATACCACAATTTGAGAGTACTACCTACCTAGCATTGATGTAGAGGGTCCATATTAACTACCAAAGGTGTCAACTTTTCTGTAGTGAGAGGTAACGATGATGTTTGACCTAGGTCCTAGCTCCTTCTCTAATACACCAGCCTTCTTATGCGAGTACAAAACATATCCTGGCTTGAGCACATGACCAAAGCATGGAGATATCCCTCCAATCTCATCTTCTGTTGCCCAACGACGAGCTCGATTTGCCGATCACTGTCATCGTGCGATTGATCAAGTAGTCTCAGACATCAAATTTCGGAGGTTACCCGCCCAAACGGGGGGGGGGGGGGGGGGGGGGGGGGGGGCTTGCTTGAACTTCATTGACGTGATTGTTCGAGGCATCCAGCAGGATCCATCTGACATCCCCAACTTAATTGATGGACTTGGACATTTGGCGCTACATGGGAATAGCACATCTCGGCTGCAAGCACGACGGAGGGAACTAGTATTAACTTTTTTTCAATATTGAAGCAGCAATATTGTAAACAAGAAAGTCACCATTGTGAGACAATTATAAAAAATTGGAATTTGGTACATAAATATATAAAAGTAAAATAATTATTTTATTTTCAAAACAACAACTTTCTATCCTCCCTATCCTCAGCTCTACCTCAACCATCATACGCAATTACCAAACCTGAGATTTTTGTAGCATTGGGAGGCATGTAGTTTTCTCATTTCATCTGCAAAAATATTTTAGCTGAACTCTATCCATATGATGGTATAAGCATTAAATATGACTTGCACACAATAATACACACAATTAATGCTCACGGTAAAAGATACACAGGCACATTTTTGCATGATTGTAAAGCTTTTACTATACTTAGCCTCACTTGAACTGATTAAGACAAATCAGGCCCTCTGACTGGGTAAAACAGAACGATTTATAATAAAAAATGACTCCTGGCGACATTAATTCGGCAGACGACACGGGAATGGCGTTTAACAAATGATACACACACGCCGCAACATGTTTCACACGGCATGCACCCTGTTTGACGATCTGTGTCTTTTGTGGTTTTAATATTGCAAGAGTTCGAGTATATGCTCGTCATGTAATAGACACATTGTGATTAAAGTCGGAGGCAAAATTAATTTAGCTACCAAAGATTCCAGAGGTCCGTTCCCCAACACGTACTTAGACACTGGTAGACTACCTTTATACTAAGTAATGCGTAACTTGACTACTACTAAGTTCATACGCGTTCCCGAAACTCGTACGGAGCTACCGACAACTAAATTTACGACTGAGGTCTTCGTCGATCTAGTTGTGACTTAGTACACAAACTATTGTGGTCCTACGCGTTCCCAAACTGGGACACGTAATGCATTTGAGGAACTAAGTCGACCAAAAGTACGCACAAAACTACGTCTTATGGGGGTAGACTTAACACATACGTAAGCTATTAAGCAAGCTAAGCAATCGATTTCATTTATCTAGGAGGAAGAAAAGACAATGGATCCAAAATACAAATTCCAGATTATACAAACCAATGGAGGAGGTTTGAAGACTACAGGCTTAACCCCATTGATATAGGTCTATAGACTGTTAAAAAAGTTTACGTAAATTTACGGAAATTTTCTGGCAGCAGTATTCCAGTCATTTTAGGGTAAATTACAGAAATTTCTGTCAAAATTAACGGAAATTTGCACAGTAATTTTACGAAATTGTATCATATATGAAAAAAATGTGTATTTTAACAGAATTTTTCAGTATTTATAAATACGAACCAATAAAAAAAAGTCCGGAAATTGCTGCCAGAAATTTTTTGAAATATTTCCGTAATTAACATTTTTTATGTTTTTTGTTTTTTATTTTTATTGTTTTTGTAAAACGATTTCCGTAATTACGGAAAAATCTGTTTTTTTTCTAATTACGGAAATTTTTAAAAAAAAAACAGTGATCACTGTAAAAATTACCCGTGCCAATTTACAAGGAAAAATACTGTAAAAACTTCCCAACAACTTACAGTATTGGCTTTCCCCTGTAATTGGAAAAACAGAAAAATACTGCGTAACATTTTATGGCCCATTTTCCAGGCCTATTTTTAATGACAAAATCTTAAAAGTGAAGACTGTATTCGATAGTTATGAGTTGTAAAAACACAGAGTCCCCAATATTGTTGATTTGACGCACCACAAATTGCAACAGAAACAATTTGGTGTTAATATACTCTGAAATACTCCAAAAATAATATATTAAAGTCTACCAAAATCCACCTAGTTGGAACAGGTTAGAAATAAGGGGGCAACGTGTTTACAGGGGTTAAAAAATTAGAATTCTTCGAATTGATTTAAATGATGTACCATTTATTGGGCTACTCCTTAGGTGAAAAAACAGGTATAGTTTGCCATTATCTGCAGGTTGTAGTTTTATACATGGCTCATAACAGGGTCATGTCATGCCTGGGGTGGTTAAAATCATAGAATGGTCCGCTTTTGATCGCTGGTTGTAAACTGTTACATTTGTCCCCCTAGATATATAAATGTAAATAGATTCTTGTTTGAACTTTCTGTTTCTTAAGAAGACCAGAGCTATGACCAGTGACCCTCCCATAGACCCTGTAGCCGCCCAGTCACATTGCGTAGTTACAAATATGCAACGAATATTATAGATGGTTGCAACAGATAGTTTTCGGGTTCTGTTACCATTAGACGAACCATTTGACACCATTTTTATAACGAACGGATATATCTGAAAATTTACGCCCATTGTGACCTTGAACCTATTTTGACCTCATAACTATTGAAACTACAACTGCAGATATGGCAAACTATCCTTTTTTAATCCTGGAAAATGTCCGAAACACGTTGGCATACTTTCGACGCGTTTTGATATTTTCTAATTTGGACCCCTGTATAAACCTTAACCCCCTTAAAAATATATGTTCCACTCCATTGATTAGTGACTTTTGATATGTTGGTTTTTAAAGGTATTCTCAATAACAATGCTATGGAATTGATTGTTGCTTAGTGTTGGGTTAATTGCACATTCATTTCTATTTTGAATGGCCTCTAACAGCTATTAGTACACTACATGGAATTTTTCAAATTATACCAGTAAGTACTAAAATATACAGGGGGAAATACTGTTGTTACAGGAAAATATTCTGTCAGCACATTCTGCCAACAAAAACACCGTAAAATATGCTTTTACAGATTTTCATTCAAATTTACTGAGCTTTTACAGTTTATGTTGTAAACAGGTTCAAACAAAACTGTAAATTTTACAGTATATGTACTGTAAAAAATGTGGATAGGCCTACTAAGTTGGTGTTTGTCAGTGCTTTTTATTCTCCAACCAAATTACCAATCTCTGTAATAATCACCAAATATATGTTTTTAAGCGTGTTGGACTAAAATAATTTTTACAGTATACTGTAAATTTTACGGTAATTTGTTGCAGAATTCTGCCAGGATTTTACTGTAAAATCTTACAGATTTTTGTTTTACAGTGTACGAGCTCTGTGAATATGGAATTTTTTGTTACCCTCTTAAAGGTACTGAAAATACTAGAGGTAGTCCTGAAGTTGAGAACCGTTATATATGAAACCCTGCGGAAAGTATAAAATAAATAATACTCATATTAATAATTAAAATATGACTAAATACATACTATTTCAAGTTATTGTATACCTCCTTAATACGAAACCATAGTTATTACATGTTGTCTACCATACTTGGAATTGCATCAACTTGTTAACCCATTGAAAAAAAAATATACTTAAGTGTTAGGTATGGTTTATAAAGGTAAGATTTTTAATGCTTTGGTGATTATATGTTTGTTATCAGAATTTTTATGTCTGAAGTAACATGTTTGGAATTTGAGGATAGGTCAAGTTCTCAAATGGATTTTATTTTTTGTCTGTTCCGGAAAAATATAACGCGTTTCATTAACTCTTCTCCGTTGCTGGGTCAATTGTGTATACGTTATAACCACGTAAGTCAGAGACATTGCGACCAGTTGCAAATATTTGCAGGTCAGGGAAACCATCTTAAAAAAAACACCAAAAACAAAACAAGGGCTTGTTTGGACTCATTTCAATGCATTTTTAGGCATGACTTTAAATATGCCCACTGAAAAAACTAGTATTGAATTGATTTAACCCCAAAAAATCCAAATATGACAAAAATTAATGCGTGTGTCGAGTGCAACTAGAACATCCCGCAGGGAGAGAGTTAAACGTGTGCACAATTCACTTTTTCGGGAACGCATCGTATTATTATCAAAATCCTGTTTTAATGAGCTTCTTCTTAATATGCTCTTTTATTCTTCGGGGATCGTCTCTCTTCTTCTTCTTTCATGATCATCGTCTTCTAACGAAATGGAGACATTAAAACTATAACTAGCCAAAAGAACTTTGAACAGGTGTGTCAAAAGGAACCATATCCAAAAATAACAGCAACTTTTGGCTACTTAGTGATGAATACAATCGCTTTTTTTGGGTGGTAGCTAGATGTTGAAAAATATGAAACTATTTGAAAAAAATGAGAGGAATGAAACGAAAATTAAGAGCCCCAATGTTGAGAATTTCCCCAAAAACGATGCAGAACACAAATACCTTTGCCCATGCTTTTTTGTTTACTTGGATAGCTGTGATTATTTTAAGGTGCATTAAAAAATGTATAATATGTTGTCAACTCTATTAAAAAAGAAAACGATTTAATTTCATTTTTTTTCTTAAAATATATTTTACACGTCATCAACTTATATTTCATTTCGTTATTGTTTCGGTCCAATATTACCCAATATAGAGTGGTCTAAAAAATTATAGAAATAGGAAAAAGGCTTAAATGAAAGGGCGGTTGAGAAAAACTATTATTGGGCTATGTTCGTACGAACACCAATACACTGATACCTCTTTAGATGGTGCCCGGTCCACGTACGAGTAAGTATTTATGCCTCTGTCCTACTGTTTCCGTTTCATACATTTCACTACGCGGATAAGAACATATAGCGAAACACTTCACGTATATCGCAACATTACACAACCACAAATACTCCCAATCGTTAATCGATAGGTTTGGAGTAGAATAGTCTTAGAACGTTCGTAACTCTTGGGGGCGGGTTCACCAGCGGAGAACCATCTAAGCAAAAGTTTGGGGAACCAGAGTATAGTCGCAACTAATAAAAATCTAGCTGGGCTGAGCATGAGTTTCGACACAACTTACGCATTTTTTTCAACTGGGGAAAACGAACCCCTGGATGTCTTCTAGCATCTAAGTACTATCCCATCGTTTTGAGTGTATGGTTATTATGTGTAAAATATATCTCATCGTACCAGTGACCTGAAAAAAAATCATATTTGTGAAAATTGTTGCCGCATTATTAAAAGGAATTTTTTTAGTTAATTATGTTGGTTAACAACCTTTCTAGAAAACAGAAAACATATATGTTGTAATCAGAAAGGGAACCTTTAAATTGGAAAAAATTCATGATGTTGTGGTTCGAAGAGGGAAAATATTGCTGTAGCCTTGATCTGTATCATGGAAATCTAAAGTCCGGCTCTGGACTATTACAAGAAGATGCTCCAGACTGGGATTTTTTACCTTGTTTTAAATGTTTCTATGGTGGTTCATTTTCAGATAAATTGAAAAAAATATTATATTAAAAAACTGGCTCAAAATTGAATCATGAGAATCCATGGTATTTTTTAGATTTTACGATTGTATTCCGAACACAACCTTATTTGGCTCTTGGAGGTGTGCAGCTCTTTGGACACTTAGATTAAGTTTAAAGGGTATTAAAAGTCAATCATGATAATCAATTGGGCTGGTCTATTTTTTGCATTCATTTTTATGTTAAAAATCCTAAAGGAGCATAGTGACCTAGAACAAAAGTTCACCATTTAGTACTCGACAGTACCAATAAGCATGTAACAACAACAACAACCAACACAAACCACCAAAAAACCAAAAGAAAAAACCAGCAAAAAATAAAAAATTTTTTGAACAAAACTCCCGAAGGGGGGTGGGTACCACCATCCGATTTCCTGTAAATTTGGTTACCACAGGATTGCTTGGGAGTTTTTTCTTTCCATTTGGTATCAAATAAGTACCAACATATCCAGTAAGCGTCACATGGCGTCAACGTTGGGAAAGTATATGAAAATATGAATATAGGGTAGAAAATGGATATTTTCTAAATTTTAGGACCTCTCAAAACATTACTATAGCACTAAAATACTCTCATTAGTATAAAATGAGTTATTTCCCATCATTAGAGCCAAAAACACGATGATAAACTTGATATTCCTAACGTTTTTGACAAAAAAAAAATGAATTTTTCCCTATTCTACACTGTGTGTGTATATGGAAAAGTGACAGTTTTGCTGACATGCCAATTACTTTATGACGTCATCTGTGAGCGTTTTACCCGTGGTATCAATGGAAAGAGAGGACAATAGCTATCTATTGTACCAAAGACATCTTGACTGCTCTTGACAAAACAAAAAGAGCGTTACTAGTGCTACTGGACTTCAGCGCCGCCTTCGACACCAGAGACCACAAACAGCTCCTAGCCCGTCTAACTGACGGTATGGGATTACTGGAAAAGAATTAAGTGGTTCTGTCATTACCTAGATGGCCCGAAATCAATCTTATCCGTGCCAGAGGGTCTTCGTCAGATCCTGTGGCTGTAGATTGTGGAGTCCCGCAGGGCTCGGTTACTGGAGCGATTGACTTCATCTTGTTCAGTGCCCCACTTACAGGATATCATCACTGCCCACTGAATTCATTTGTTGTTTTTGCTGATGACACCCAGCTCTACCGGGGACTTTTCCACCCTCGGGATCGTGGAGCAGCCATAAAAAGATTGAATCAGGCATTGCTAATCCAGTATCTGGTTTGTAAATCCAACAAACTGATATTAAATGACAAGTTGCGGTTATTGATCGTTGGACTTCGCTCCCATTTTTAGCAGATCGTTTTTGCTAGCATCTCTAAGCCATCATGATCATTGGCAATTTCGTTAGACATCCGTCAGCTGAAGCACGAGAACCTGGTGTCATCTTGGATTCAGCTTACTAAGATATGATCAATCATGTTTAACGGTTTTTTTATGCAAAGCTTGCTGGCTCATAATAAGGAAAATGGGACAGTTTCGTACAGGACCTTGATGATAAAAAATTCTTAAAATCAGGATGGTCCAAGCTTTGTTATCATCTAGGCTGGCTTCATGCCCATTCCTGCTTTATTGGCCTTTCCAGAAAAAAGGGAATTGACCAAAGGCTTCAGCGAAGTCAAAATGCACTGCCCTGTCTTGTCCTTAAAATCCGTCGAACGAGACCATATCACACCAACTCTCTATGTACCAACTCCATTGGCTTCCAATTAAAAAAGAGGGCAAGTTTTAAGATTTACTTCTCACTGGCTATAAGCCTCAAGCATGTCACCTGCCTTATCCCTGAGCTCATCCAGCTTTGTATTCACACCGAGAACCTTGAGATCATCTTCTTGCTTCCCATCCGAGTAAATCTGCCAACTCTTGTCAACACGGTTCTATGGGTTTGAAAGATCTTTTGACTAAGCCGCAGCACCTTGTGGCAATATAAACTCACTACGTATCAGCTTAGCTCAGTCAGAAAAAACTCTTTTCAAGTCACGTCTGAAGACATTCTATGTACACAACAATTTGGCTCCTGATAACGTATCCTGTTTCTGATGCAGTCCAATCACTAATTATAATTCTTGTGATTGTTTTTTCCTTCTTTTTCTTATTCTCTACCTCATCCATTCGGTTGCCTAGGATAGTTGTTTTTTCATCAGGTTAGGTAGGGTTAATGTAGAGGATTCTGAATCCAGGAAAGATCAAGACTTAAACGATGTCGCTATGGTGGTACATACACCACAGATCTCACAGCTGACGATCAGGTTATCCCCATATGTTCTTAGTATGGGAGGAAAATGGTGTCTTTTTCTCACAATATATATAGTGTGATTTCCACTTTTAAATTTAAAGTTTTTTGAAAGGGTGGATTAATTTGATGTTATGCTCATTGTTTTACATTAGAATTTTATCTCTTTTGTATTTTGTAGTATGATATTGGTTAGATTGCTCCTTCTATGGTGAAGCGCCTAGAGGCTCGCAGGAGGCGCTATATCAAGATGTTATTATTTATATTTATTATTATTAAAATCAAGTGTCTGCGATGTCCCTGTGTTGTTGTTAGGCACGTTGGTACCTCTCTCACGAAAAGGGAGAGAGAGTGAGCGGGGGGGGGGGGGGGTTGGCATTCCTGTCAGCACTTTGGGATCGCCCTGTATCTTACCTATACTCCGGTGGATGTTTGTTTTGGATGAAGAGGAGCGGAAAATGTCAATTGACAATTTACATTAATTAATTTGAGGGGGATTCGGTAGACGAGGGTTAATGTTGGGCTATTTGGGTAGGGATTTGACTGACTATCATAACATTCACGACTAACGTTATTACGGGGCTTCTCTGTATTGTATCATGTAGAAATTCTCAATTTAGGGAAAAAGGAATCCATTACAAAGCAAATGGAAGTAAAAAAATTAGAACTTGTTAGAAGATGCAAATCAACATGCTCTTTGACACAATTCAGATTTATTGCACAAATGACAGTAAGTCTGGAGAGGATCAAAGGAGGAAAGGGATCTCCTCTATCTCGCCCTTGTTCACTCTGCTGTTGTCCATTCCTGCGCATCTTTCGTCTTCACTCTTCCTCATGTTCCCAGATAAGTTTCAACCCTTCCTCTTTTTCTGTTAACGGCTGAAATTAAATTTCTAGTGCTTAATGGCACCAACCAGGTCCAACCCCTTAACTTTGACGAACTATTCCCTCCCTCCCCCGAAGGACAAACATGAAGAGGCTGCAAAATCCTTTGGTTAGATTAGCATTCAACAACCGTTATTCCCCTATTTTATTTGGTAGAGATTGCCTAATGCAGTTTGCCACTTTTCAAAAATCACGCACGACCCCTCCTTTACTTTCCCCTGTGTTACGGGGAAAGTGCTCCTAGATTAACAACACAAATAACGTTTTTTCCCTCTAGGGATATAACCGATAACACGATCTCACATTTCAAGCACACCTTTGATTATTAGATATTGAAAAAAAAAAAAAAAAAAGCTAGCAATCATCCTTGATTTGGGTTTAATTATGCTATGGTTTTTTTTTCGTTTCGCCTGGTAAAAAAAGGTAATCTCCTTTTTCTCTTTGATTTCAACAATAAATACGACCTTGGTAAAATCAAGGAAGTTCAGACACCAGGTAATAAGCAATATTGCACCCTCTTTTTTTTTTATTGATGAAAACTAAAGCGACAGTAAACTACTTGCATTAAGTTATGATAAATTGCACCCAATACCACGCCTTGGGTTTGGCAGTGTCCTCATCTAATCACGGTTTGTCTGTATTGAATTGTATATATATATAATATGCTTTATCATTTTGATGTTGAGATGAAATCAATTGATTGATTGAAAACAAAAATGGGACGGTTTTTTTTAAGCAGAGTTTGTAACAGCTATATCCAAAGGCGGGAAAGGACGATCATCAAAGTACAACGTCGTCTTTCAACATGGACAGCCAAATGATGCCATTGCGTTGTTTCAGGATTTAAAAAAACTTATTAGAAAAAGGAAAAATTGGAAGGAAAATCCTACCTATGGAGAGAATGGCAACGCATAGGAATAGTCCGAGCAAAAGTTAAAACGGGTTAAGAAAGATACCTGCAAAATGAAACTACGCATTGGCGAAATTTTGAAAGGCAAGCAAATCATTCGTAAAGTGCGTCAATCTACAAAGGAAGGCATTTCATACCAAAATAAAACTGTTGACCACTCTCCGTCAAGATATTCACTTCACTGTTGAGAGAAACCGAGTTCAGGAAATGTGGGAAAGCCTTCACGGCAAAAACGCGTTGTTTAAAATTTTAAACAGTTGTTTAAAATTTTAAACGTTGTTTAAAATTTTTTAACAGTTTGGTTAAAATTTATAACAGTTGTTTAACGGGTGAACTGCATGAACAATGTTGTTCAGTTCACCCGTTAAAACAACTTGTTTTAAACTTTTATCAGCCAATGATGGGCTGTCCAGCTTGGTATATATGCCATAAAATTACGGTTAATTGAACACGTTTAAGGACTTGTATTTCCGCGGACATATTCGTTTGGATATTTTGAAAAGCTAGCATCATCCACTTATTGGGGTTGTAATATGCTATGACGTTTCGTGCTTGTAAGAAAAAGGTATCTCCTTTAATATTATATCCTGCGTCTTACGAATATCGTTTCTTTTTCTCTTGATTTTGCGCCAGAAACGAGGAGTGATATTCTGTTGTGGCGGATTTATGGTTTGCGGTCGTGTAGTCCGGCACTATAACTATCATTCATGGTGGCGTCATTAAAATTCTTCTCTTTGATTTCAACAATAAATACGACCTGGTAAGTTTAAGAAAGTTCAGCCACCAGTAAATAAAAGCGATATTGCACCTCTATTGATGAAAATAGCGACATAACTATTTCATAATTTATGATACAATTGAGCAAATACTAAAACAGGATAGGAAGCCAATAATATCGTACTGGTAATAATACAAATCGATTGAAACTCTGTGAAAATTAGCTTGCTTTCAAAGACAAAACTGTCAGAAAATGTAGAAACGACTTAAAATGGCCACTTCTCCCATTGTGTACATGGAAAATGTAATCACGTCCCAGTTTAATGGTACACGTAAAGCTCACCATATAAGACTAAAAACCAATCCTTTTTTATAAATAAAAGAAACCCTTAAAATAAGATCATAATAATATAATATAACTATTATGATTTATCTGAGTCAGAATAAAACAAACTGACGGTTTTGTCTCAAATCACTATCGGATATTACTAAAACACTGGTTTTGATTTTGTAACCAGATTGAAGATTGATCAATCAGTCATGACAAAGACACGAAGGACCTATTATCAACCATATCAAAGGCTATAGGCTATGGGCTAGAAGGGTGTTCGTGCACCCCCCTGAAAAACTTCTAATCCATGTAACTATACAGAAAAAATTGCCTAGGAAAAAACATTAGCTTGTAAAAAAATCAAAAAGTGTCCCACGTATCATTTTTATGCAAATTTATGCAATTAGTATCTCCATTACAGAAAAATACAATTGTCGATATATCTCAGCATTACTGTTGAGAAATGAACAAATGAGGTGACTGGGCCTTTGTTTCGAGGGTCAAAGATCAAGATGGAACCATTGGAAAATTACCAGAGATGTCCCCATGAGGACCTCCGGGCGTCGTACGGCCGTCGTAACATGGCAAATTAGGGTCCCATTAGCTAAAAATACAATTTTCGATTTTTTTGAATATATCTCAACCAATTACTGTTGATAAATGAACTAATAAGATGACTGGACCTAGTTTTGAGGTCAAAGATCAAGATGGAACCAGCTTGAAAATTACCAGATCTTTCCCGAGGTACATTAATATGACATAATTAGACTAAAAATCACATAATTTGGGGCGTTATCTTGGCCAATATTCGACATACCTGGCCCACATTAAAAATGGGACGAGACCTATGTTTTGATTGTGTAGGGATAATTTAAAAAAGGACTATAATGTTCATGTGCCAATAACATGGTCACCTGCAATACTAGAATATGCACATTAGGGTCTTCACTGTCGATGTCTCGTTTGGGGGGTAATTGTAAGAAGAAAGTTGGCCAAGTAAATTTAGACTGAACTCTAGAAACATTATACTCTAGCGTGATGGGACCCCGTTGGTTGGAGTTAAAAACCAAGCCCAGATCAGGTAATACTTGTAATATTCTTGTAAATTCAAGTATGCAATGATACAAGACCAATGCGAGACTAAGATACATAACTGTGTTGTTATCATAACCGAAAGAACCGTGAAGGGACGGCGGAATTCTACCAGTCTCCAATGACTCTCTGCCAAAATGCAAGTGTGATATCCAAGGTATAATGGGATAGTTTACAACCCTCAGTAAATTAAAAGGAACTGCAGGAGAAAAAATTTACTTAGACAAGAGACGTGTTTCTAAAATCATCCCATAACAAGATTATCAACATTTAGGACTTAAAATCGTATCATTAAAATAATTTAAAAAGCATTAAAGCATTTTCTCTTTAATGGTTGCAATAAGAAACTAATGTAAACTGACAGTGACATGTTGTAATCAAAGCCAAATGAAAAACCGTCCGGAAAAACGTGAAGAAAAGGATTCTTCGGTCTTCCCGCTTCCGTCATGTGCCATCCATATTGTAGCATTAAACTCAAGAGGCAAATAGCATAGAAACGGACTTATATTAGTATGCCAAGTGCCACCAAGAAAGTTTTGTTACAGTCTTGTCGGACATTGGATCTCCTATCTTCAATTCCCAGATGAGAAAGATCGTGCTGTTATCTTGTTACCCTGCGTTTGTGTGTGGGTGTGTGGATTTTCCGTAAGTATGTGTGTTGTGTGTTGTGTGTGGGGGTGTTGTGATATGAAAAGAAAACTAATCGCTCTGAGAACCTGCTGAAACGCCTAACAGAAGGACCCAACGAAAGACCATACTCCTTTACAAAGGTAGATCACCACAAAAAGTATGGCAGTTGCATTTTTGGGAAAGAACTGTTACTGAAGCTATTGCACAAGTTTACAACCTGGAAACATTGACATGGGTCAAGGTGTTGCTCTCCTTCGTAGCGATATTTTGCAGCTTGATGAGTTCCCATAGACACTCGAGTTATGATTTTGGGGGGGTGGGGGGGGGCAGGGACTTTAATCTAGCTCCCAGTTGCAGAGATGACGGCTCCTAATCCAGGCACAGGTATCTTGCCTTGCTGCCGCGATAAACCTGATAAAAAGCATCTGCAAAATTATTTTTTTTGCTGAAATAATCCCATTATGATGGTATAAGCATAAATATGACTTGCACACCAATAATACACACAATTACTGTCACGGTTAAAAGATGACACAGCACATTTTTGCATGATGGTAAAAAGCCTTTATACATAGCCCTCACTTGAATGATTAAGACCAAATCAGTGACCTTAGGGAAACAGAACGATTATAATAAACATGACCTCCGGCGCATTTATTCGGGCAAGGGACGACGACCCGGAAATGACGTTTAACACATGAGAAACACACGCAGCAATTTGATTCACACGCATGCAACCCTTGTTGACCGATCTGTGTCTTTTGTGGTTTTCATATCAATGAGTTCGAGTTTGATCGTCATGTAATTAATAGACACATTTTGTTGATAAAGTAGGGCAAAATAATTTAGCCTACAAATTACATGGGTGTCCGTTCCCCAACAACGGAATTACGACACTGGTAGGCTACCTTTATACTAAGTAATGCGTAACTGCATACTAGTCTATGCGTTCCCGAAACTCGTATATGACAACTAAAATTTACGTCTGAGGTCTACGTCGATATAGTGTGACTTAGTACACAATATTGTGTCACGCGTTCCCCCAAATGAAAGTAAGGCATTTGTGAACTAAGTCCGACAAAAGTACGCCACAAAAATTACGTCTACTCCGGGGGTATTAGACTTCACACCTACGTCAGCTATTAAGCAAGCTTTAAGCAACACGATTCATTTCATCTAGGAGGAAGAAATGGATCTCAAAATACAAATCAGCTTATAAAAACCAATGGAGGAGGTTTTTTGAAGATACAGCGTATTAAAACACATTTGATATAGGCATACTACACCTGTTTAAAAAAGTTTCCGTAAATTTACGGAAAATTTATGGCAGCAGTATTTCCAGTCATTTTAGGGTAAATTTCCGAATTTATGTCAATTAACGGCAATTTGACAGTAATTTTACAGGAAATTGTCTATATTATGAAAAAAAGGTGTAGTTAACAGAATTTTTCGTAATTTAACCGTACGGAACCAAAAAAAAAAGTCGGAACTATTGCTTGCCAGAACATTTTGAAAATTTATTTCGTAAATTAAAATTTTATTGTTTGTTTTGATTTTATTGTTTTGTAAAAAAGATTTTACGTAAAGTGACGGAAACATCTGTTTTCTGAATTTACGGGGAAAATTTTTAAACAGTGTATACACTGTAACAAAATTACATGCAATTTACAGAAAAGACCTGTAAAAAATTCCCAAAATTACATATTTGGCTGTAGGGTGGACTGTAATTTGGAAATAAGGAAATATACTGTAATTTTATGTCATTTTCCAGGCCTATAATGACAAACTCTAAAAGTGAGACTTTATTCGATATTTAATGAGTAAACAACAATAGTCCACTATTTGTATGATTTGACCCCACAACCAAAATTGCAACAGAAACAATTTGGTTGTTTTTTTTAATATATTTGTGTTTTATTATTTAAAATAACTATTTATTAAAAGGTTACCAAAAATTCACTAGTTGGATTTTATTCATGTTAGAAATCAAGGGGGCAAGTTGGACAGGGGTAAAAAAAATTTAGAATTCGTCGAATTGATTTACATGCATGTACCAAGTTATTGGGATACTCCTAAGGGTTTCAAAAAAAGGCTATAGGTTGGCCATATCTACGATGTTATAGTTTTAAGTTACAATAGGCTCATAACAGGTCATGGTCATCCTGGGGTAAAATTATAGAATGGTCCGATTTTGATCGGATGGGTGGATTTGTAAAAATGTTACATTGCCCACTAGATAGGTAAATGTAAAATAGATTCTGTTTGAATTTAAATAAGAATGACGAGCTATGACCAGGACCTTCCCATAGACCCCTGTGGGAGTCCCCCGGTCACATTTTGCGTTCCAATTATGTATCGAATATTATAGATGGTGCACAGTATATTTTCGGGTCTGTACAATTGACGAACAATTTGACACCCATTTTTCTAAAGAACGGAATATATCTGAAAAATTTTACTCCCATGGTGACATTGAAACTATTTTGACTCATAACTATTGAACTACAATGAGAATGGCAAACTATACCGTTTTGAAGGCCTGGAAATGTAACGACCACGTTGGCATACTTTTCGACGCGTTTTGATAACTTTTCTATTTTGACCCCATGTATAAACCTTACCCCCTTAAAAATATATGTTCCACTCATGATTTTAGTAGACTTTTGATATGTTGTTTTTAAAGGGTATTCTCAATTACAATTCTATTGAATTGATTCTGTTGAATTAGTGTTGGGTTAAGGCAGCATTCAGTCTATTTTGAATGGCTAACAGATTATAACATACTAGGGAAATTTTCAATTATACCATTAAGTACTAAAAATATACAGGGGGAAAAAATAAGTTTTACAGGAAATTAATGTCATCAATTCTGCCAACAAAACACCGTAAAAAATGCCTTTACAGATTATTTATTCAAATTTACTGTATATTTAAGTTTGAGTGTAACTACAGTTACAACAACCTGTAAATTTTACAGTATATGTACTTGTAAAAAAATGTGGATGGCCTTCACTACTAAGGTAGGGGTTTCGTAAGTGCTTTTTTGATATCAACACATTCACAATCTCTGTATAAACTCACCAAATATATATGTTTTTGAAGCGTGTTTACTATAAATTAATTTTACAGTATACTGTAAATTTTACGGTAATTTGTTGTTGGCAGAATTGCTGCAGGATTTACGGGAAAAGTTACAGAGTTTTGTTTTACAGTGTAAGAGATATGTGAATATGGAATACCCCCTTAAAGGTACTGAACTACTAGAGTAGATTCATAGAAGTAGAAACCGTTATATTGAAAAACTCTGCGGGGAACGTATAAAATATAATAATCCTAATATAATTAAATATGGACTACTACACTTACTATCTTCAATTTATGTATACCTCTTAATAACGAAACCATAGTCTATTTATCATGTTTACATAAATTGGAATTGGCATCAAGTTGTTAAACACCTTTCACCCACCCTATCCGTCTTTCTCGGTATGGGGTTTTAACGTTCAAAGCTTTTTTCATGCTTGGTGCTTCCTGTTGTTCAGCATTTTTATCTGCCGTCCCATGTGTGGCATGTTGAGGCTAGGTCCCTGTCAAATTGGCTTTTCTTTTTTGTTGTCTCCGAACCAACAATCTCCCGCTTTTCCTGTTCATCTTCCGGTGCTTGGTGGTCACGTGTGTCTAAGTGAGATAAAAAGGAAGTGCAGAGGGAACAGGGAGACAGTGGACAAAAAAGGAGGAGCAGGGCAAGGGGTGTCCGGGGGAGAGGATAGCAGCGAAGGTTGAAAAAAAACACCCGAGAAAAAAAGACTAAGGGCGTCGTTTGGACTCATTTCAAATGCATTTTAGGCCATTATGCAAGTTGACATCTATTTTGACCTTCCAAAAGAACAATAAATAGTTATTATTGAAATGAGTTTTTAACCCAAAAAAATCCAAAATTGACAAAAAGTAATGCGTGTTCGAGTTGCAATCGACAATCCCAAGGGAGGAGAGTTAAAATTGGGCACAATCACTTTTCGGAACGCTCGTGATTATTATCAAAAGACTGTGTTTCATAGCTTGCTTTTAATACTCTCTTCTTCTTCTTCGTGAATCTTATCTCTTCCTTGTCTTCTGATAATTTCTTCTAACGAAATGGAGACATTAAACTAATAATAAACTGCAAACGAACTTGCATACAAGAGTGTGTCAAAAAGGACATATCCAAAATATAAAAGCAAATTGGCTACTTAGTGGAATACCAAAGATTTTTGGGGGTTAGTGATTGGTGAAAAATATGAACTATTGAAAAAAAAAATGAGAGGAGGAGGAAGAGAGGAAAAACGAAAATTAAGGGCCCAAGTTGAGAATTTCCCCAAAAACGATGCAGAACCAAACTTGCCTGCTTTTTTTTGTTTTACCTTGGTAGTTGTGATATATTTAAGGTGCCTTTAAAAAATGTTATCATATGTTGTCCACTCTATAAAAAGGAAAACGATTTCATCTTCACTTTAAAATAGTTAACGTCATAAACTTATATTCTTCCGTTCTTGTTTCGAGCAATATACCCAATAAAGAGTGGCTAAAATAATTATACGAATAGGAAAAAGGCTGTAAAATTAACAGGGCGGGTGTGGGAAAACCTTATTATGGGCATGCTCGTAACGAACAACCCATACATGCTAAAACCTTTTAATGGTAGGCCCGTCGTCGAGTAATCATGCCTGTCCACTGTCCTTTCATACATTTCACTAGCGAAAGAAACAATAGGAAACACTATCAAGGATATATACTCGCATACATTAAACCCACAAATAATCCCATCGTTTAATTGATAGGTTTGGAGTAGAAGAGTCTTAGAATGTTCGTAATTTGGTGAGTTTCACAGCTGAGAACCATCTAGCAGGAAGAAGTTGGGGAAACAGAAGTAAGTCCACCTAATAAAATCTTAGTTGTGCTGAGCATGATTTGCGATACAACTTACGCATCAACTGTGGGGAACGAACCCCGGATTGTCTTTAGCTCTAAGTAATTCCCTATCTGTTGTGCGGTATTATTTTATGTCTGTAGAATTAGATCTCATCTACCGGGACCTGAAAAAAAAAATCATTTTGTGAAAATTGTGCCGCATTTATTAAAAAGGAATTTTTTAGTAATTTATGTTGGTTAAAACCATTCCGATGAAACACAGAAAATATATGTTGTAATCAGGAAAGGAGCTTTAAATTGAAAAAAATTCCATCGATGTTGTGGTCTCATCAAAGAGGGGCAAAAAAAATATTTGCTTTAGCTGATCTGTATCATGAAAATCTAAAAGTTCCGGCTCTGGATCTATTAAAGAGATGCTCCAGTACGGGAGGTACCTTGTTTAAAGGTCATGGTGGTTCTTTCAGATAATTGAAAAAATATATTAAACTGGCCAAAAATTGAATCATGAGAATCATGGATTTTTTAGATTTTCCGATTTTATCAGAACAACCCTTATGGAGCTTGGAGGGTCGTGAGCTCTTGACACTTAAGATAAGTTAAAGGTTTTATTAAAAGTCATCATTGAAATTAATTGGGGTGTCTATTGTTGGCATTATTTTTAGTTAAAACTCCTAATTGAGCATAGTGACTAGAACAAACAGTTCAAAATTTGTAACTCGTACAGTAAATAGCATTTGTAAACAACACCACCAACACCACCACCACCACCAGTCAGCCTTAACCATCGTCTACTGGAGCCATTTTTTGTAACAAAACTCCAGAAGGGTGGTTACCCACCATCCGATTCTGTAAATTGGTATACCACAGGATTGCTTGGAGTTTTTCTTCCATTGGTATAAAAATAAGTACCAACATATCCAGTATGGCGTCACTATGGCGTAACGTTGTGGAAAGTATTGAAAAATACGGAATATAGTCCGAAATTTAGATTTCTAAATTTAGCGGACTAAAACATTACTATGCACTAACATACTCTCATTATATAAAATTAGGTATTTCCATCAATTAGAAGCCATTAACCGGCCATGAAAATACGGATATTCCTAACAGGTTTGTGACAAAAGAAATGAATTTTTCCATGTCTACACTGTGTGTCTATGGAAATTGACAGTTTTGCGGACATGCAAACCTTTTATGAAGTCATTGGACGTACCCATTTTGGTATGTGGGAAAGAATGAGGACAATAGCTATCTATTGGTACCAAAATGGACATCCTTGACTGATCTGACCAAACAAAAAAAAGAGGCTGTACTAGTGCTACTGGAACTTCAGCGCCGCCTTCGACACATAGACCACAAACAGATCCTAGCCCGTCTAAATGAACGGTATGGGATTACGGGAAAAGATTAAGTGGTTCCGTCATACCTAGATGGACGAACTCAATCTAATCAGTCAGAGGGCTTCGTAGGTCTGTGGCGGTGGTAGATTGTGGAGTCCCACAGGGCCTCGGTATGACCTAGTGACGTCATCTTGTTCAGTGCCCCAATACAGGATATCATAACAGCCCACGGTATTTCAAGTTGTTTGGTTTATGCTGATGACACCCAGCTCTACATGGACTTTCCACCCTCGGGATCGTGTAGCAGCATAACAAGATTGAAACATGCATTGCTGACATCAGATCCTGGTTTTGTTAAATCCACAAACTGATATTCAAAATGACAAGAAGCGGAATCTTTGACTTTCGCTCCCATTTAGCAGATCGGCTAGCATCTCTCAGCCAACTATGATCCTTGGCAATTCGGTTATAATCGTCAGCTGAACAGCCACGGAAAATTGGTGTCATCTTAGATCCTCACTAAGAATGATCAATCTGTTAACAGGTTTTATGCAAAGCTTGCTTGGTCTAATAGGAAACATTGGGACAGTTCGACAGTACCTTGATGAAAAATCCCATCAGATTGTCCAGTTTGTTACATATAGGCTGGATTCCTGCAATTTCTTGCTTTATGGCCTTCCAAAAAGATTGACAAGGTTCAGCGAGTTCAAATGCAGCTGCCCGTCTTGTCCTTAAAATCCGTTCGACGAGGGGACCATATCACCCAGCTCTTACCAACTAATGGCTGCCAATTAAAAGAGGGCAGTTTTTAAGATTCTACTTCTCACCTATAAGGCATCCACAGCACTGTCACCTGCCTATACTCTGAGCTCATCAAGCTGTAGTCTACCACCGAGAACATTGGAGATCATCTTCTGCTCCCCAGCTGAGTAAATCTGCCAACTCGTCAACAAAGTTCTATGGTGAAAGATTTTTGCTTACGCAGCAGCACATTGTGGAATAAAATACTAAAAGTATCCGCTTACGATCAGTCAAGCAACTATTGTCAAGTACGTCTGAAGACATCCTATTTAAACCCCCAACACACATTTGGTGACTGATACGTATCCGTTTATGATGCAGTTCCAATCACTAATTATAATTCGGATTTGTTGTTTTTTTTGCCTTTCTTTTTCGTATTCTCTACCTTCATCCAATTCCGGTGGCCTAGGATTAGTTGTTGTCATCAGGTTAGTAGGGTTAGGGCATCTGAATCCAGGAAAGATCACGACTTAACCGATGTCGCTTTGGGGGACATACACCCAGATTCCACAGTGACGATTCGGGTGTATCCCATAGTTCTGAGTATGGGCGGAAATGGGTTGTCTTTCTCTTACATATGAATATGTTTGAATTCCACTTAAATTAAGTTTTTGAATGTGTATAATTGATGTCTATCATGTTTTAACATTAGAATTTTATTATTTTTGTATTTGTCGTATGATATTTGGTATATTGCGCCTTTATGTGAAGCGCCTAGAGGCCTCTGCTTAGGCGCTATATCAAGAATTGTTTATGCTTATTGTGTATTTAATAAAATCAAGGTTCTGTTATCGGTCCTGTGTTGTGTTCGGCATGTGGTACCCTCTCTCGAAAAGGGACGACGAGTGGCGGGGGGGGGGGGGGGTTGGCATTCCCTGTACCATCCACTTTGGATCGCCCTGTATTTTACCATTCCACGCGGGAGTTGGTTTTTGGATAATGAAAAGGAGCGGAAAATGTCAATTGACATTACATTAATAATTGAGGGGAGGATTCGGTTAGACGAGGGTCAGTTGGGTATTTGGGTATGATTTGACTTGACTCTATTTACAATTCTGATAACGTTATTACGGGGACTTCTAGTCTTGTATTCAGGTAAGGAAATCTCTAAATTTAGAAAAGGAATCAATTACAAAGCAACTGTAATAAAAATTAGGAACTGTTAGAAGATGCAAATTCATCACTTGCGATTGAAACACAATTCAGGCAAGGAAAGATAATGAAATTTGGTTTTTAACATAGACTAATTGCTATCAAAGGGTTGTTCTTCACAATGCATTTCTTGAAGTAGTATCCACCAATGACATACTAAAAGTCGAGAAAATTCGGTTGCAGAAATAGTCTAATTGAATAAAATTCAAAATGGCCGCCATTTCAAAGGATTTTGCCCTAGAAACTCATGATCCGAGGGCGTAGAGATGTAATGTTGTGGTCTCTACCCCTGTTTTTGGGGGGTCTACGAACAAAATAAGACACAAATAACATGTGGAGATGCGTGGTTTCGGACGTATTTGATAATTCCAATTGGCTGCCATTTGTTGGACTTTCTGAAATTAGTTATGTTGAAATTGTCTTATGCGTGGTCATATTATGTTATCAAAGAACATGATTCATTAAGTTGCTTGCTATTAAAAGACACGGACCTCCAACTGATGAAAAAATGTCTATTTAAATATTTGTGATTCAAACTTCTTGATCAATTTTCAAATACAAAGAGAACTCTTAAGGACGTTACACATAAAAATGACAAATTCAGAAAGAAAAATCCTTTTCGTCATTTTAAACGCGTTCTTGGTAGTTCAATGGCTAATTGCCAAAATGTAGAAATCACTGAAATCGGTTATGAACACTATCGGAATAGGAAAGGTTTCTTCGTGTCCATAAGATGGCAGGCAAAGATTTTTTAGTACTGTTAGTAGACACGTCTAAGTATGCAGTGTAGTCCAGCAATTTGTTCCGTTTATCTGCTTGAACAAGATACCACAAAGTCTTTATTAGGGGATTTTTGCGGTGATGTTTAACAGGCCATTCCACCCATTATATCCCTTCGAGGGTGTCGACTGCTACCTCTTGTCCATTTTTAGAAAAGGTTGATGAAAGCATAAGGTAGGAGGGGTAGACCAGGAAGATGTCGATGGATTTCTTATGATGTTAATGACATAGAATAAGTGTTTTCGAGAAGATTTCAAAATTTTTCACTTGGCAATATCAACTTAAACTATACATGATATGAATCAGAAAGACCTTATTGAATAAAAAGGCAACTTCTAGTAGCAAAAATGCCACAATTAGCGAAACAATTATTGCTACTTAAAAAACTTAAATTTGTCAAATGAGACTGTCAAATTGTCCAAAAATGATACAAAAGTGAATTTTTGTCAATTGTGAACATGCAAAGTTTTTTTTTATGCGTAGAGAAAACAGATCAGCCAAAAATAATTAACCACCAAGGGATTGTTAAAGTGGATAGATGCGTTGAAAGAGGATGCAAATGTGGCCTATCTCACCAGGTACCCTAATTGTTAAACACCCTTAACGATTGTCGCTGAGTTGACCGTATTATAAATGTTATTCCTTATTGTGATGATCCCCAAACCTAACCTCTCCACCGTTATAGAAACCCCAAAATTGTTAAAAGATATACGGTATGGGTGAAAAAAAAATGGAACAGAGCTACGTACCAAGCCTAAATACACCTTTCAAAACGTTCTGTTTTGGATTAAAACCAACCATATGCCCAAGGATTTTTAAGCATATGTCGCAAACTGTTTTTGTACTTTGTAAATGAAAATTAAAACTTAGGTTTAAGATTTATATTAAAAAGGTTGGAGGATTGGGGATGTGCATTTCCCTCGAGTTTTCTCCCAGGTGCAACAAAAAAAAAAAAATGTGTGGTGATTGTGTCGACAAATGATTTTAGGTATTGTTTATATCCTTGAGCACATTATTAAAAAAAAAACTCACCTATGACCCGGGGAAGGTAAGCCGCCAAAGTTGAAGAGAGCCTCCTTTACGATGGAAATTGTACACCATTATATTGCTCTTAAAAACAAAGGTTCTGTGTATAAAACGTTTGTTCTTAGTTATGATAGGTTTTCGCTCTTATTTGAGCCGAACGCGAAAATTCAAATTTTCCTACACTTTAATCACAAAACGATTTCACCAATTTTGCAAGGGCGCCTTGCATTATGACATCATGGAAGCAAGATGCTGGGAAATGTTGGTCCCTATTTGGTACCACTGGATAGTCCATTGAGACACAAAACCAAGTTCAACGGTGTGTATTATGGGAAAAAAATAATTATATGAAGTTACATCAAACCAAACGCCCCCCCCCCCCCCGCTGGTGAGACATGTACCAAAAATAACTGATAGGACGAAGGTTAAACACTCCCGTATGATTGATAAGTTTGCTATATGTAGAATTAATGGGCCATGGTTCCGTTGCTAATACGCCTCGTCCCAAGAACCCCAGATTAACCGGGAAGTGTTCAAAAGTTTGGTATATGTAGAAAGCTACTATTTTTAATTACGTGAAAGACGGAGGGATAAAGGATATTTTGTTGGATTGTTTATGAGCGAAATATTTATTTTCACAGTACTTTATGTGATTATAAAATAACATGTCACATACATCAAAATGGGTTGAAAATTGGAGCGAAAACTGTACAGATGGGGTCTTGGGGGTGAACGATTCTATCAAGATGAAACTCTATATCTTAAAGGTTGCACGAGAGATTTTGAGACACCAAATATTATGGCAGATAGTAATTCATTCTATATAAGACACTCATACGATTCTGGCCTTGTATTTGATCTACGGAAATGTTTTTTTTAAAGAGAGGAAAAAAAATGGACAATGATTTGTGATTACAATAAAAACATGGTGACTTTGTATTTGCTCATACGAAATTAGAGGATTTCACAATTTTTATACCAACCGAACATTTCTCAGCTTCATACTTTCAGATTGGGGATATTTTTGATTGGAAAGATTGTATCAGGGAAAAAAATCCGTACTTTGATTTTTAGGGACACTTGAATATGTGAAATCTCTCGTGCACCTTTAAAATCGGGTCATCCCACCTTTTTAAAAAAATAATGGTATCAAATGTGTCAATTCCTAACGGTCCGGCAAATTGATCCTGAAGCAGGCGATGATTCATGGTTAATATGGTAATGAAAAGGACACTATCTTGTTCAGTTGTTTTGTTATTCTACTACTATTGGTTGACCATACTAATTATTGGACAGTTAAAATTGCCACAAATCTTAGGAAGTATCTATTGTAACAATTAGTACCGTTTGTCGCGGTCCATTTTGGATTTAGGCTAATTAAAGGAGGTGTCTCATCATTCACATTATTGCACTTCCACATTGCACTAATTGTCTCAAATTCTGTGTATAGACACAATATTAGACCTCCTTTTGTGACTCAGATGCGAGATGTGGACACCACAATCTATCAAAATGGCGGCCATTTGGAATTTATGCAATGAAGCCTGAACCAAACATCCGATGCTATTAGTAGGTCCGATTGGGTTCAAGACCTTGGAAAACATGGGGTTATAAGTAAACCCGAAATATTGGCCTACGCGTCTCTGAATCGATATATTAACAAAAGCTATCAAAATGGGCGGCCATTTGAATTTATGCAAATTTAGCCTGAACCAAACATCTATGCTTAGTAAGCATAATTGGTCACAGACTTGAAAACATGGGTTAGAGGTACCGAAATTATTATGCTACCGAGTTAGAACTCGAGATATTAACAAAATCTATCCGCTGGCGGCCATTTGGAATTTAGTGCAAATTCAGGCAGATTTCTGCAACTCGGATTCCTCGGACTTTTAGTAATCATTAGGTACCTAAGCAAATGCATTGTGACAAAAAAACCCTTTGATAGCAATTTGTCCAGGTCCAAATGCTCAAGTTCTTGGAATAGCAGGTTTGAGTGCACAAATGACGTTAAATATGTCATTAACAGTAAATTGCAACGGCTGAAATAAATTTCTAGTGCATTTATGGAACCAACATAGGTACAAACCCATTACTTTGACGACTAAACTCCCTCAACGAATGAAACAAACATAAGAGGCCTGCAAAATCCATTTTGTAGATCGCTTAAAACGTTATTCCCATAATTTATTGGTAGAGATATGCCTATGCCATGTTTGCAACTTTTCACAAATCACGGAGCGGAACAACCTTTCCTGTAATTTCCCCGGGTGCCGGGGAAAGTGCTCCCTAGATCGAACAAAACTAACGTTTTTCCTCTCGGGATATATACGAACACGATTCACATTGAAGCACCCTTGAATTATTTTTGGCTATGTTGAAAGCTAGCATCATCCCTTTATTGGGGTTGTAATTGCTATGGTCGTGTCGTCCTGGTAAAGAAAAAGGTTTAATCCTTTTTCTTCTTTTATTTCAACAATAACATTAACGACTTGGTACAATTCAAGGAAGTTAGTTCAGACACCGGTTAAATAAGCCAATATTGCACCCTCTATGATGAAAAATAGCGACTATTTTAACTACTTGCATTATTTATGATAAATTGGACCAATGACCACGCCTTGGTTGGCAGTGTTCCTCATCTCAATCACCGTTTTTCATGTATTGAGATTGTATATATATAATATATATGCTTGTATATTTGATGTTGAGATGAAATCAATTTGATTGATGTGAAAAAAAAAAGGGCGGGTTTTTTTTAAGCAGAGTTGTTGTTGTAAAAGCTATATCCAAAGGGAAAGGACGTATCATCCAAGTAAACGTCGTCTCTTCAAACATGACAGCACAAAGGATAGCAATTCGCGTGTTTCAGGGTTAAAACACCTTATTCGAAAAAAAGAACAAATTGGAAGGAAATTCCTACCTAATGGAGAGAATGGAAAACTGCATAGGAATAGTCAGAGCAAGTAAAAATCGGGTTCACAGAGGATTACCCTGCAAATGAACTACGCATTGGCGAATGGCCGGAAGCAATCATTCGATAAAGTGCGTCAAATGCTACAAAGGAAGGAAGAAGTTCTACATTAAATAAAACTGTTGACCACTCTCCGTCAAGAATTCACTTCGCTGTGATGGGAGAACGAGTCTCAGGAAACTGTTTGGAAAGGCCCTCACGGCAAACGCGTTGTTTCCCCTTTTTCCCCCGTTTTTTTCCCCTCATTCACCCCCGTTGTTTTCCCCACTTTGTAAACAGTGGTGTTTAAAATTTAAACAAGTTTTTAAACGGGTGACTGGTCAGAGTTTGTTCAGTTCACCCGTTAACCAACTTGTTTAACACTTTTATAATAATTCATCAACTAAAATTCTTCTATTTCAGACGTGTTTTTGAGTATGATTCCAGTAATTCCGTTATATTTTTCCCACTTTCCTGTACTTTTATTTCTTTTCCTTTCCTTCTTCCTCTTCTTGCGTTTTAGTGTTTTGAACCGAGGGCGGTCTTTGTGGGAGGCGTGGACATATCTGTCAATCCTGATTTGGGGTTGTAATTATGCTATGGTCGTTTCGTTGCTTTTAAGACCAAGGTAAGGTTCTCCTTGTCATATATACCTTCTGTCTTCTTCCTACAATCGTTTCTTTTCTTTTTCTCTTGATTTGCAGCCGAAACGAGGAGTTAATATCTGGTTTTGGCTGATTTATGTGTTGTGCGGTTCTGGTTGTTCTTTTAGTTCCTTCCCTTCCCTTATCATGTTCATTTGTTTTTCTTAATTCCACTTCATTCTTTTTCTTCTCTTTGATTTCAACATCAAAAAATAAACGTGCACCTTGTTCAGTTTAAGAACGTTCAAAACACCAGGTATAATCGATATTGCCCCCTTTGATTAAAATAGCGCATGTGAACTCTTTTGATCTTTATGTAAATGTGAGCCATACTACACACGAGATAGGAAGCCAATAATATCGTCCTGGTAATAATAATCTACAATCGATTTGAAACCTGTGAAAATTAGCTTGGTTTCAAATACAATAACCTGTCAGAAATGTTATAAACGACTTAAATGCCACTTCTTTTCTCCCCTTGTACATGGAAAATGGTATCACGTCCCCATTTTAAATGGTACCCGTAAAGCGTCCATATAAGACTAAAAACCAATCCTTTTTATAAATAAAATAAACAAAACGCTTTAAATAAGCTCATAATAATAAATAAGAATATATGATGTTAACTGAGTTTCGAATAAACAACATGACGGTTACTGTTTGCAAACTCAAATATCAGGATATTTACTTAAACCCTGGTTTTGATTTTGTAACCAGATTGAAGATTGATCAATCAGTCATGACAAAGACACGATAGGACCTATTTATCAACATATCAAAGGCTATAGTCTATTGGTAGAAGGGGTTGTTCGTGCACCCCCTGATAAACTTCTAATAATGTTCACTATAATCAGAAAAAATGCCTAGAAAACGATTAGCTATGTTAAAAAAAAATCAAAAGTGTCCACGTATCATTTTTATATGCACAGTTATGCAATAGTACTCCATTAACGAAAAATACATTTGTCAATTATTACTGCAGCCACTTACTGTTGATAAAATAACAAAGAGGATGACTGGACTCCTAGTTTCGATGTCAAGATCAAGATGGAACCATTTTGAAAATTACCACCATGTGTCCCCATGATACGTAACATGCAAAGTTAGGTCATACCATTAGCTAAAACTACAATTCGATATATCTCAACCAAACTGTTGATAAATGACAAATAAGATGACTGAACCTATGTTTTGAGGGTCAAAGATTACAAATGGAACCATTTTGAAAATCACCAGATCTTTCCTCCACGAGGAACTAAATATGCAAATTAGCTAAAACTCCATATTTGGGTATATATTGGCCAATGTTCCACATACCTGCCCACTTAAAATGACGAGACCTATGTTTTGATTGTGTAGGAAAAATTTAAAAGGGTCTCATAATGTTATGTGCCAATAACATTTTCACCTGCAAATACCTAAGAATATGCAAATTAGGGTCTTCAAATGTCGATATCCCTCGTTTGGGGGTAAATTGTAAGAAACTGGTGGCCAAGTAAATTTAGACTTGCAATCTATAAATTATACTCTCCCTCTCAAACGTGATGGGACCCCCGTTTTGTTGGGTTAAACCAACCAGATCCAGGAATACCTTGTAATATTTCTTTAAATTCAAGGTAATGCATGAATAAATAGCCACTGCTAGACTAGATATGACTGTGTGTTATCATAACCGAAAGAAACCTGACGGACGGGCGGAATCTACAGTCTCCATGAATCTCTGTTCCTCTCCAAAATGCAAGTGTGTATCATATTGTAATCATGTAGTTTTACACACCCTCATAAATTTAAAGGAACTGACAGGAGAAAAATATTACTTAATCCAAAGACGTTTCTAAAATCACCCATAACAAGATTAGCAACATTTAGACTTACAAATCGGGTTTCCTCATTACCTAATTTAAAGCATTAACATTTCTCTTTAATGTGTGCATAAACCTAATGTAACACTTAGACAGTGACATTTTGTAATCAGCCAAAATGAAACGTCCGTAAAACGGAAGGAAAGGATTCTCGTTCTTCAACGCTTCCGCGTCATGTCCACTCCCTATTTAGCATAAAATCAATGAGGCCATAGAACGACATATTCGATGCCCAGCTGCCAACCATAAAGTATTATGTTACAGTCTTGTAGGACTTTGGATCTCATATCTTCAATCAGAGTGAGATCCTGCTGTTTCTTTGTTACCCTTGCGTTTTGTGTGTGGTGTGTGTGCTCTTTGTAAGTAGTGTGTTGTGTGGTTTGTGTGTGTGTGTGTGATATGAAAACGAAAACTATTCGCTCTGGAAACCTGCTGAAAGCCTACAGAAGACCCAACGAAAGACCATATCTCCTTACAAAGTAGATCACACCAAAGTATGCAGTTGGCATTTTGGGATAACTGTTACTGCAGCTATTGCACAAGCTTAACACTCCTGGAAAAATGGACAGGTGTCAAGGTGTTGATCTCTTCGTCGCGATATTTTGCAGGCTTTATGAGTCCATATAGGACCCTCGAGTAGATTTTCTCGGGCAGGGAGTCCAGTGGAGAGATGACGGCTCCTAATCCAGGAACGGGTACTTGCCTGACTGCAATAAACCTGAAAAAAGCCAAACAAAAATATTCTGGCATATGGTAGTATATATAGATCGTGTCATTCCCAAAAAGTGGTGTGACTGATGAGCCATCAGGAAACTCTGGGCCAACCAATGCGCGTGGAGTGAAGTGGTGTAGGTGTGGGGATTATTCTATGGTTGTGTTGACTTTCAGCTAAGCTGACCCTGGCAGAACTTTTTCACCCAGCAGGATTTTGTCTTATGGCTTTTGATTCCGTTTGCACTTTCTGATCGTGATCCTGCAGCACTGTGCAATGGTTGCTGCCATGGACATTAGTAGAGATTTATTCAAGGTATCCATTTTCAAGTTGGATAGATGGTCTTCTTCATAATTTGAGGTTCTATGTGAGGTCTATGTTGAGAGGGTCTAGTTGATTCTTGACCAGGGGCCTTGGCCAGGGCTGTTTTAACTCAAAACAAAATCAAAACTTATCAGAGTGGCACAAACAGGTGCAGAATCATGGTGAGATGCTTGCTTGGGAACATATATGAGGACTGATTTCTGGTCCCTCGGACTGCACGGTACGGTCTTGCCCCTAGATGTTTAAACTTTGCGCTTTAATCTCTAAGTCATCTTTACAAGCTATTACCATGAGTATGAACTGGATGTGCTCAGCAGGTATGAATTTCCCAGAAGGAGCTCAATGTCGCGACTTGTTAGAGCCAAGGAAGGTTATGGACCCATGGAAAGAAAAAGCCTGCTGAACGAATATTTCGAAGGCGAGCGACGGCGACATCTTGACACTCGATAAGTTGAACCAGACACATTTTCTGGGACCGTGACTCCTTCGCCTCACTTGTATTCCAAGAGGAGTAAATTGAGGTGCTTTGGGGTAACGCCTTTGTCACGGAAGAGATGGGATCACCGGAAAAAAATCTACGAGGGGGGGGGCATCGCTCTGTGAAGTCAATGAGTTTTTGCTGATCACAGTTAGGTACCTGATCACAGACTGATAGCAGGCGATATGGGGACTTATATGATTGCCGGAGATGTCACTCATATGATGCTGCTCCAATCTTTATCCTGCAGTTCCGTTAAATTTACTGAGGGTGTAAAACTACTAACGAGGCTAGCTTTTTTAAAGTTTTAATGGACGGATTTGTAAGTATAAATGTTGTGGGGAGGTGATTTTAGAAAAGTAAATAGTCTTAGATTTGCAGGTTGTGGAACATGTTACGGACAAATACAACAAATTTATGATGGCCTTCTTAAATTATCCTCGACCCTAAAAGCATAGGTCTTGTCAACTTATGTGGGCAGGTATGTGCAATATGGCCACGAATGGCCACTTTCGCCAGGCTGTAGGTGTATAAGAATGTATTATTTTTGTGTTTTGTTTGATTGGCTCTCATACTAGGGTTGATATATTATTTACTTGTTTGTTGGATTTGTAATAATTGATATGCATCATTTTCAATTCTAAAATAAAAGTTGCTAAACACGTTTGTCTCGAGTATTCTGATTTAATGCTTGAAACAGAAGCTGAACAGAAAGTATGCTGTAGGAAAAACCTGGGCCTGGTAACCTTGCAGCCTATATTCCCAAATTACTATATGAATGCCACATGAAACATGTGTACGTCCGCGGAACTCTTTCTTGTTTTGACTTGATTGCCAGCACTAAATCTTCTCATTTTGAGAGAGCGATGAGGCTATTCATTGCCTTCTTGTAACACAGAGGACTATACTCTCCAACAATATTCTTGTAATGTTATACATGTTTCACGACTGTTTCATCTGAAGGGCCCTAGCCCCCGGGGGGGGGGCACTGGTATTCAAAGGTGGATATGTGCGTGAACATGGACTTGCAAAAATGCACCCTAAAAACTATTTTACGACTACAAAAAGCTTAAAACATACCCTAAACAAGTTAGTTTTATCTGTTTATGATAACCTAACAAGTACGCAGTGCATTGAAATGTAAATATATTCTTTATTATCTTGCTTTGCGTTACTTCCCAAATTCCGATACCAAGATTTGGATGATTTGATCCCTGACTATGAGATAGAACATGACAATTTCAGGGTTAAGAAAAAAACATACCCTTTTTTCCATATTTGCTGTTTTGACACCCTTAAACGATGTACGCGCGTACATCGCCTATTGAAAAAAGACACCCTTTTACGCGTTTTCTTGTTCACCATCATGTCCAATGGATACAAGTGGCCGCCCGGGGCCCTAGCAACGAGGAGTGATCCGTTGTGTTGGGTTATGGTTGTGCGTCCATAGCGTCATATGTCCGAACAATGATGGTCATTGATGCGTCGGAATGTAACCCTCGTCACCTCCCCCCCCCCCCTCAGGTTTTTTCCCGCTGCGAAAACCCCCTTTTTTGGTGCCCAAATTATTTATGTAATGTCAATTGACATTTCCCGCTCATTTTAATCCAAAAACAAACATCCACAGGGTTATAGGTACGATACCAGGGTGATCCCAAAGTGATGATTAGGGGGGGTGGGTGGCTACCACCCACCCCCCATCGGAAGAGAAGTACCAACATGCCTACACAACCCAGGACATCACAGACACTTGATTTTGGTACCAATAGATAGCTATGGTCCTCCTTCTTCTATTGATACCAAAATGAGTACCAACATTGCCTAGGCATTACGTCAAGTGACAGCATAAAGTTCGAGGGCAGCCAAAATGCCATTTCCATAGACACACACGTGAAAAAAAAATTCACTTTTTCGCCAAATAAGTTAGGGAAAATCAGATTTTCATTGAGGTTTTTTGACTCTACTTGCTGGGAATGATAGTTTGATATAATAACATCATTTGAGCTATCATAGGGTGTTTGAGTCGCTAAAATTTGCGAATATCATTTTCCACCTATACTCAGTATTTTCGTATTTCCTCAACATATGACGTCATGGGACGTCATAAGGGGATGTTAGTCCTTATTTGGTACCAATGGAAAGAAGAAACTCTAAGCGATCCTTTGGTACCAAATTTACAGGAATCGGGTGTTCAGTAACGAAAAGCCCAGGGGAGGTGGTACCACCCCCCCCCCATCGGGAGTTTTGTTACAAAAAAATGGTCAGGTAGACGAGGGTTATAGAATTTCACAATAGATTATGGACCTTGTAGAGTTCAGAAAGTTCAAACACCAGGTATATAACTGATATTGCACCTCTATTGATGGAAAATAATGATGATTTACATTTTGGTCATGATGTAGAATATCACGCATGCGACATATTAAAAGTGGTTTGATTGGCTCCTACGACCACCACGTGACCTTAGTTGGTGTTGCAAAATTAACATTAGCACCATCTTGCGTTGCTGTCTATTACGTTATTTGTTTATCAAGTGTACTTTATTCCAAGCGGAGATGATTCTTGAATCGGTTTAGAGTATAAACTTTCACCTCATCTGAAAAAGTGCGGTTGGTCGGAAGTCAAGTGAGCTAATGCAATTTATTATCTATTTTTTATAAAATTTTATACAATATTTAAGTATTAAATAAATCGCAGGTTCAAAAGAAGCGATCAAAGAAGAACGTTGTGCGAGGGGCCTCTGAAAGAGGAGGGTGAGAAGGGGCTGAGTGAGTTGAAAGAGAATCCAAACATGGTGTATAAGATATGAAAAGGCATGAAAATGATGGAAGAGATGTCGAAGGAGGAAATTTTATGAGGGAAGGAATGAAAGTGAATTTTCAGTGAGAGAGATTTATTAATCTATTTTTAAAAACTTTATACAATTTTTAAATATTTTAATAAATCGAGGTCGGAAGAAGCGATCAAAGAAAGTTGTGGCGAGGGCTACTGAAGAAGGAAAGCTGAGAAGGGGCTGAGTATGAAAGAGATCCAAAACCTGGTGTATAGAAGTGAAGGCAATGAAAAATGATGGAAGAGATGTCGAAGTGGTAAGATGTATTAGGGGGATGGAAAGTTGAATTTAGTGAGAGGATAGAGGTAGAGTCTGGAAAGAGCATAGAGGAGAGAATCATTAATGTAGGAGAATGAAGTGGGGGACCAGAAGTGGAAGCTGATTTGTGAAAGGGCCAGTTGAGGGGGTCATCCGGGAGGAGGTAGTGAATGCAATTCGAAGAAGAAATGAAAAAGGGGGAAAGGCGACTGGACCCTCGGAGGTGAGTGTGAGATGATTATTGAGAATGGATGAGATAGGGGATTGGTGTGATGATGGGAGTGGTGTCGAGAGGTTTGATGGAGTGAGGGGAGTCAGAGGAGTGGAAAGGTGAGTGTGGTAGTTCCAATTTAAAGGGAAAGGGGATTGCAATGATTGTGGCGCAGATAGGGTGTTGTGAAGTTGTTGGAGCATGCAATGAAACTTGTGGAGAGGGTTTTAGAGAATAGAATAGGATTCGGAAGAGTGGAAGTGGATGAGATTCAATTTGTGGAAACGCCAAGGAAGGGGGCGATTTAGATGCAGTGTATAATTTTGAGGAGGTTGCAAGAGGAATATAGGAGCTTAAAGGAGAACCCGTACAACGAATAAATTATACAATTTATTTCCATATAAAATAATTATTGACCAAATATAGAGTGGTTTCATCGAAAAACGAATTAATTATAACCATAAAATGATTTCAAATCATCTAGTCTGACCATGCGGTATTTAAAAAAACGCGCTAGGGTATAACGCTGTTATGCGATAAGGCCGGCACGTTTGCGTCATACATGCCATAGGAAATACACATTATGAAAAGCGTCATTCGTGAGGTGTATGCGCTACTGTGCCATCCGTATCGCATTAACGTATACATATCCCCTAGGAAGTAGCACGAATTTCAAATAGCGAGTGGTCAGACAAAATCTCTTTATTCATTTTTTGGTTAGTATAATTCCGGTTTTTCATGAAACCACTACGATATGTGGCAATAATTTATCTTATACCGCTGTATATCTAAATTATTATGTAAGGTTCTCCTTTAAGGGAGAAGCTTGTATATGTGTTTGTCGACATGGAGTAGAGGGCATGTGATAGAGTACAGGGAGGGAAAGGATGGAGTGGCGATGAGGAAAAGAGGGATACCAGAAGCAATGTTAGAGCAAAGCAGTGATGAGTTTGTATTGAAGGCGAAAAGACAAGAGATAGAGTGGGATCTGATTTGTTTGAGGTGTTTGAGGGGAGGAAGGTGGGTGTGCACCAAGGTTCTGTATTTCGCCATTGATTTTGCAATTGATTGCCGTAGTTACGGAGAGTGCAAAGGAGGGTTGGATGAGTGAGATGGTTGTATGCTGATGAGAGGGAGCCGTTTGGAAATGTGAAGAAGGTTTTTGAGAGTAAGGGCTTGAAGGTAACATTGGGAAGACAAAATGATGGTGAGCGGGGTGGAGAAGAGGTGGTAGTGAGTAAGGTGACCCTGTGCTTGGTGGGAAATAGGGTAAAAGCATTAATTCAGTGTGGTGTGAGGAATGTTGGAAATGGATCCACGGGAGATGCGGTATGCAACAAAGTATGTAAGAGAGCGAGAGGGACCACCACCCAAGCTGGCAAGAGATTTTTGTGTGGGAGATTGCGAGAAGGGTGCTATGCTGGAGGGATGGTTGGAACAGGAGGAAAAGTTGTGTGATGCGGTGGAATCGGTGAGGAGTTCACGTACTGGGGGACAGGGTTAGTGGGGGAGGTGGATGCGAGGTGGCTTTGACATCTAGAGTGAGGTAATGGTGGGTGAAGTTTAGGAATGTGGGGAGTTGCTTGCAAGGGACAAGATATCCTGGGTGTCTGAGCGAGAAAATGAGATGTAGCAGGGGACTGTAGTGAAAGAGTGTGCGCTTCCG
>JAMKCH010004550.1:0-35248 GCA_023653785.1 Ophioderma brevispina
TCAGGACCTACTGTTATGAAAATGCAAGTCTTACATGTAAGGCAATATGCGGCTAAAACACTCCTCCATCTTTTCCCCTCAGTTTTGGTTCTCGATTTGCACTTTCTCTAACGTGCCGGGCCACGGCCGTGAAAGTAATAAACAAAGGCTATAGCGAACAAAACACATTCCCAACATAGACGAGGCAAATCGCTACTAAACAAACATTCATGAAATGTTTCCCCCTCAATTTTGGTTTAACGCGGCCTATATGATGATCCGCATGTCCTGAGCCGGGCAAAAAGGTGTCATGTAAAAAAGTTCCAAAAAGTTAATTGGCAAACATCTGGCGTGGTAATGGTTTTCATTGTCTTACTGAGTTTGCTTGCCATTAACCACAATCTTAGTGTCTCTTGACTGGGAAGTCTTGTTCACTATAGTTTTTTTTTGTTTTTTTTACAACAAAAATAAAGGTTGAAAAAAAGTTATGTCCAAAAACAGTGTGCGTAGTTTTTCATTTGTTTATTATAGTTTTACTTGCATTGCTTTTCTTTCTTGTTTCTTGAAGTGAATTGGTGCTTGTGGCTTACTGATCTTGAAAAATGTCCTAAACAAACAAGAAGTTCCAAAAAGTTCCAAAAAAGGGTCATATAATAAGCCACATTGTTTCAGGAAGTGGCCAAAGTGCATAAGAAAACAAACACTAACTTAGACATTTTTCCTAAATGTCTCTATCCGTTAACGGATAATGTGGTTCACGTATATTTTAGCTACTTTTTGGTTGACCCCGTAACATTTATAAATATGGCGCAATACAAGTTCGTGGCAACCTCAGCCCAATCTGTTATCGTCATCCAAGTACCCAACACCGGTAGGAGCCTCAACCACCTACAATCACACCACCCGTACCCTCATCTCCCCACCCCACCCGGTGCCATCACAACTCTTTTGTAGAAAACCTGCCCCGTCAAGCATGGTAGAACCCGTTCTCATGTAGCGTCTTCCCTGGTCGCATAGAGGAGATACTGAAAGCCAAATATAGATTTTGATTTAGTAGAGTAATTTGGCGGCCTACTTTTGGAAATCCAAAATAAATTTAACTAAAATTTGAAGCAGGGGTTCGAAGTAAACAACTAAAAGAGAAACTCGAAATTAGAACAGGGGTTCGCCGGTCCCTCTAAAGAACAACGGAATTGAAATTAACTTACCTGCTAAAAAAAATAAAAGGTTCAAGTACGTGGCCTATTCGAATCACACATCTTCTAACTCTACGTCAATAAATTCGTCTACTCCATGTTTTTGATGATACCTAATTCAAAGAAAACCAAAACCAAAATAAATCAACAAAAGAAAATATGCTTTTTTTCTTTTAATTGTTGTTCAGGTTATTAGGCCGCCGATCTTCGAGAATTATTATATGTTTGATGATTTAAAAGGCTCTTTACATGATTAAGCAGTTCCTTATTTGGCAGAGGGCTACTCCACACTCTTAACACTCAAACTTGGAACGATAATCGACATCAGCCTCAGACCAGAATGCTTGGATCTAGGCAGTATTGCAATGCGGTAGCCTTCTTATCTGCTTTCTTCACCATTCTGTGACGAACTTGCCTGTGATCTAACCGGTCCAGGAGGTTGGGTCCTATTTAATTTGGTACCCTGTGTGAACCCCCGGCTATCCTCCCATGACTATTTCTAGGGTGAATTGTGAATGGCGAGGCGTTTACTTTTTTGGCTGTGCTTTAACGGGTGTGGGACGTCTGAATTAGAATGATCAACACCATCCTGGCTTGCCAAACTTGAAGCTATCCAGGCGTTACGCGCTATGTCAACCAGGAAAAATAAAATCGGAGTCCAAACCATTTCTGATTCTTTTCGTGCTCGCGAGTGCGACTATGACGTAATTGATCACTTCTGTCCACGGCCGCTAGTTTCTCGGTGTAACTCCCAAAACAGGTGGGGGGTGGGTTTGATTTCATGGGTTCTCATAGGTTCTAACTCCCATCTATACTAACTTTCTTTGAATTTGTTTGTGCGGCGTCACGGAAGCATGGTAGAAGGAGGGTATATACTGTCAATGCAACTGTCTTTCCATACTGTAAAGGTCAGTTGCCTGTTCTGTCCAGAGTAGAATGTCCCTCTCTCATTCTTTGCCAGGCGGGCGATTTTGGGGCTTTCTTTTTTAAAGGCTTGAGGCAACCTTTTGAAGCCCACTTGATGGCACCCGTAAGGTATGTTTTCCTTGTTTAGGAGATCGTTGCACAATGCTACGGAGGAATAGAATCTATCCGTAAAGATATGGTTCCATCTATTGTAATGAGTGCTCCGCTACCCGGGTCCTTTTATGTGATCTCAATAACTTTGTCCGCAGGCTTTTTGATAAAATGGGTACGGAAATGGCATATGTAACCGGAGGCAGACTCTGCCATGGCATATATTTTGAATCCTGCTTTGGTGGTCTTGAGTGGCATGAAAAACTAGTGAACTCATGCTTTGAAACCCTTATACAGTATCATGGCTTCATCTATCGCCAGTTCTCTCGCGCCTTGTTTTGTTTGCGGCAAGTTTCTAGGACGGTTTCCCACACAACTTTTAACGGGCCAATATATGCGTACCACGCATTTTTGATCGTATTTTTCCTTTTTTTCTCTTGGGCTGTGGCCCTCGGCAAAACTTTCCATTCATCTGCGATAGCCACCTTGATATTGCTCAAAAAACGTTTTACTCGTCCTTGTTCTACATACAATTCATTCTGAAGGCAGGGCCCTTGACCATAGTCACAAATATTTCTAAGCTTTTTAGGCCTCCTGATCATGATTATGCGAACCACGCTTTAATCTCTGGGGTGTCTGTTTGTTTGATATATAGCTTGGTCTTTTTTATCAAGATCTCCGTTAGCTTCACTGATTACTTCATTTGTGAACTGGGCTGATCAATTGAACAGAAATGAACCGACGATTTGTAGAAATATTAAGTGCCGTCATTCTGCGAGGTCTTTGACATGCAGGACCTAAGGGTTCGGTTGGTTTGAACTCATGAGTAAGGATTTTGGTCAAATTTCGCGACCACCAGTCTTGATCTTGTGGATAGTTGCCGTCTAGATTGAGGGGCCTCTCCCGGTTCATTATCTGAGTCTGGTTCAACAAATACCTTCTTTTTTTTGGGTCGTGGGGCCCTCTGCCTACGGTGACGTGCCGGCCGGCTGCTAGGGCCGTGCGGGCCGGCGCGTCCTCTGCATCATTATTCTCTGAAGCTAGTGCCTGGTCATTAGCACAACTACGTCATCAAGATGTCCTACTAGATCTGAGTCGTCAATCGTCATCCAAACTATCACTTTGGGGGCACTGTCACTTGGGGCATTGTCACCGTACTGTTCACGGTCACTACCTTGTCACCGATCTCGTCACTGCTCTCGGAAGCGAAACCAAACGTAAGTGAGTTTCCGAAACCTGGAGTTGACTAAGAAGCAAGCATTTTTCGCCTGAACTAGAGCAGAGCTTGCCCTAGTGTTTTTCGGTCTAACTACTTGAGCGGCTTGGGCTTGTGTTGTAGCAGGAGACCGTGCGGTTTTTGTTTTTTGTACTACCACTCGTCCTTGCCTGTGGTGCTTGGCCACTTGATGTGCTCTACTCGGAGACGGATCGGTCTCACTAGAAATCGGCCTTGCCCTGTGGTGCTTGGGCCATGTCCCCTGCCTAAAACCGGAGACTTAGCGTCGTACGTGCACGTGATCTTGTACCTGTGTGAGGATCTGACTTGAATTACTAGCCTTCGATATTGTCATTTTGGGGCTATGGCTAAGTCTCCTTAGTCTTGCTTTGACTGTCCTCATCGTCATTGGAACTGTAATTGCTGTATCCTTGGGCTTCTTCGATTGGCTTTCCGCAGTGACAAGCGTTCTTGGTCCTTTTTTTTTTTCTTTTTCTTCCCACCTTTGGTGTGCAACTAGGTGGCGATTCAGTTGCTGCTGCTGCGGCTGCTCGGCCTGCTTTCAGCTAGGCGGGGGAACTTACACACGTTAGCTTTTTTTGGTGGTCTTCTTGGGAGTTTAGTAGCTTATTCACAGTTATCATCGTCATTTTGGGCTTAGAGTGGGAATTGTGATTCTTGTTCGCCATTACTAGCGGAGCTATATCCATTGCTACAATTGATTGACAAACGCTCCTTCCCTAGTTGTCAAGTCGTCTTTTAATAAACGGGAGTCCTATCAGTCCATCTTCTTTTGCTAGTCACAATACCTGAAAAATCAAAATATCATTAGGGGCTATGCAAAATTGAAATCCTACTTTTTTTTAACCCTAAAAACCCTCGAAGCCCACCCTAAAACCACGCAAACAACCGGCTACGATTAGACCCGGTTAAGAGACGATATCAGTAGTTTCCCACACTGCTTCCCATTGGAAGTTTTTTTTTTGTAAGGTAGTCAATGTGAATCGTTAGAGATGACACTTGTACAATGCAAGTTTTGTGATCAATACTGTCAATTGAGCCATGTTCATCACTAACGAACCACATCAGTACCTGTACAACCTCCATTTGAAGCACTCATTGTGGGAAGCTACTGAAATCTTCTCTTAGACCGGTTAAGTCACCAAAACTAAAGTATCTAAAATTTTGGACCAAAACATTAGAAATCCGCAAAAAAACCTACATCCTAAGAAAACTTCCAAAAGTCTAATGCTTGGTTTTCCTCTGGATGAGCTCCAGCTAGGTGGAACCCTTTGGCCCTATCTTTTTTTCTCTGACAGGGGTCCAGAGACTCCCTCCACACCCGAGGTTGGGGCTCCAGATTACTCGCCGGAGCCTCGAGTATGCAACAGGTAGCACTGGATTACATGGTAGCAGTGGCATACCACCGAGGACTGGGAGTCTGACCTGACATGTTGCCGTTCATTCTTAATTCATCCGGCATCATGTCCGTGTTATATCCGCCATATTTGTTCGCAAAAACCATGGTCGGATGACCGTCCTCAGAAGCTCGGCAATACCGAGTATGTTTCCGCGCCTTACGCGGTTTGAACTCTCTCTTAACGCAACCTACGTATTTGTTGCAAAAACCATGGCCCAATAACCCGGGCCAAAATCCGGTTTTGCCCGCTTTATATGCGGTTTCCGCGTGGGTAACTGCCCTCTCTCTTTTTCTCCTGCGTGTACAGCGTCTAAAAATCGCTCTAGAGCAATCGCACTTTAGCGTGCGCTCTCTCAACCCCAACATATACTTGCCACTTTCGCCTATCCTTTTTTTCTCCTCAACATCACCCCCTCTTATATATTTATACGTTAGGTCCCGACACCAGCCCCGCCGCTACCGGCCGTTTTTTTTTACCTCTGGAATGCTACATTTTTGTACCAACCCATGTAACGCTACCCTGAAGCGTCCCTAGATCAAAATCCAGATTTCGCATACGGCACCCGTCCATTTTTAGCTCTCATCCGCGGAGAGCCGCTCTCGGAAAAATCACCCACTAGTCTGAAAACACCCGGGGCTTTCGGCTAAAAAAATTTTGGCTCAAAATACCCTACCCTCTCCGGGCGGAAAACATCAGCCCGTTGCCTGCCTTGACTTCCGACCAAAATATTCCGCCGCGTTGGGCAGGGTTTGTGAGCAAGAGGTTAGTGTGTCCTTGCGCCAACATTTTTGTCATGTACAGACGGGGGCATTTTTCCCCCTAGTGTGTGATTTTACCGAGAGCGGCTATCCGCTGAAGAGAGCTCAAAATGGACTGGTGCGTATGCTAAATCTGGATTTTGATACTAGGGACGCTTTCGGTAGCGGTTCATTGGTTGTGTACAAAATGTGACGATCGATTTTGGCGGCAATGCGTCTCGGCATCGGGGACGTCTTTCCTGTAAATGGCGCGATGTTCTTTTCGTTACATCTGGGCCGTCTCCGTGAAAATGACGTGATGTTTTTCGTAGCATCTGGGCCGGGTCTTCTCCGGGCAACATGACCTCGACATGTTGTTCCTTTCGTTTGCCATCGTGCGCCGTGCTCTTCCTGCGCTGAATATCGGGCGAACATTCTGGGGCGTCGCGATTGGTTTTTTTTTCGTTGCATCTTGGCTTGTCATTTCCGGCAAAATTGACGGCGAAGTTGTTTCGTTGCATCTGGCCGTTATTGACTTTACCTTACTTATCCGGTGCCTGGGAGGGGGAAAACAAAAACGAAAAAAAACAAAAAAAACGGCCGAGATGCAATGAAACGCAAATTTTGGCTCTCGTTCCCCCCGCATCTGGGCCGTTAAAAATACAATATTTTTCAGCTGGCTCTTTTCTTGGAGTGAGATTTCACTTCTTTTAGAGTGGTTTTTCACGCTTTCGTTTTAAAGAGAGAATGGTGGCAGCCCCCCCCATAAATTCATTTTACAGTTTGCTTAAATGAGCGGAAACCTTCTCACATGTATATCACACAACCTACAAGATATCTTGAATATCACATGTCTGACAATTCCCGGACCTTAAAAGGCTTCCAACGTACTCAAGCGGTTCCATAAGTCTGCAGAGCCTGCTGGCTGCTATCACGCTAGTGTTCACGCTGGTGGTATCCATCCAGCTTCCACCGCATACCCCCATTAAGACTCCCAAATTACTCCACTTGCCTGGCATGAATGCATCTCAGCAAAGATGCCATTGACCCCCAGTCACCTTGACTTGGCGTAGCTTGTCGCATTCCAGCCCTTTCTCTTTGCGGTGAATGCCTTCAAATTACACAAATGTGAACACCGTATGAGTTTTTGACAAACACCCTTGCCTACCATGTAGTGTCGCATTTGATTACGTCTGGTAGGCCATCATGCTTTTAGATATTTACAAAAATGATGACACTCGATTATCCCCAGTAATGCATTCTTTTAAAGAAAAACAATGCTCTTGGACTAGTCTTGAGATTCTTATTTCTTTTATATATTTTTGGCCTAAGTAGTAATGATAGATTATGGGTTCTAAGGCTATAGAGGGTCATCCAGAGAAGAAAACACAAAACGGAATAGTGTTAGTGCTTTCAGATCCTATAATACATCCTGATACCAGAGATATACTCTTAGACCTATAAATAAGTCACTACTAGTAAACTAGTACTCAATTACAATTGAGTAAATGACATGACAGAAAGCCATCTAGGCGTTCATAATGAACAAATTTGAGACGTTGGTTAGAAAACAGAACATCATTTTAAAGCAAGCAGAAGTAAAGAATGGGATGGGAGGGGAAAGGAGGGGAGGGGAAAGGAGGGGAGGGGAAAGGAGGGGAGGGGAAAGGAGGGGAGGGGAAAGGAGGGGAGGGGAAAGGAGGGGAGGGGAAAGGAGGGGAGGGGAAAGGAGGGGAGGGGAAAGGAGGGGAGGGGAAAGGAGGGGAGGGGAAAGGAGGGGAGGGGAAAGGAGGGGAGGGGAAAGGAGGGGAGGGGAAAGGAGGGGAGGGGAAAGGAGGGGAGGGGAAAGGAGGGGAGGGGAAAGGAGGGGAGGGGAAAGGAGGGGAGGGGAAAGGAGGGGAGGGGAAAGGAGGGGAGGGGAAAGGAGGGGAGGGGAAAGGAGGGGAGGGGAAAGGAGGGGAGGGGAAAGGAGGGGAGGGGAAAGGAGGGGAGGGGAAAGGAGGGGAGGGGAAAGGAGGGGAGGGGAAAGGAGGGGAGGGGAAAGGAGGGGAGGGGAAAGGAGGGGAGGGGAAAGGAGGGGAGGGGAAAGGAGGGGAGGGGAAAGGAGGGGAGGGGAAAGGAGGGGAGGGGAAAGGAGGGGAGGGGAAAGGAGGGGAGGGGAAAGGAGGGGAGGGGAAAGGAGGGGAGGGGAAAGGAGGGGAGGGGAAAGGAGGGGAGGGGAAAGGAGGGGAGGGGAAAGGAGGGGAGGGGAAAGGAGGGGAGGGGAAAGGAGGGGAGGGGAAAGGAGGGGAGGGGAAAGGAGGGGAGGGGAAAGGAGGGGAGGGGAAAGGAGGGGAGGGGAAAGGAGGGGAGGGGAAAGGAGGGGAGGGGAAAGGAGGGGAGGGGAAAGGAGGGGAGGGGAAAGGAGGGGAGGGGAAAGGAGGGGAGGGGAAAGGAGGGGAGGGGAAAGGAGGGGAGGGGAAAGGAGGGGAGGGGAAAGGAGGGGAGGGGAAAGGAGGGGAGGGGAAAGGAGGGGAGGGGAAAGGAGGGGAGGGGAAAGGAGGGGAGGGGAAAGGAGGGGAGGGGAAAGGAGGGGAGGGGAAAGGAGGGGAGGGGAAAGGAGGGGAGGGGAAAGGAGGGGAGGGGAAAGGAGGGGAGGGGAAAGGAGGGGAGGGGAAAGGAGAATCTGTGCACTTTCCCGCCGCCGTAGGCGGCCATGTATTGCAAGCTGCGGTCGACTTACTTGCCATAAGTTCCCATTTGTGAAGGGATCCCTTGTTTTTTTGAGGCGAAATAACAGCGGTGCGTAGTTATTTGCCTCGAAAATTTCCCACGGCAGACGGTGTCACAGACTGCGAAAGATACGGTCCAGGTTTAATGTCTAAAATGCTTACTGCGTGAGAGACCAACGTTATCAGTCCCCCAATAGATCGGCGCCAGTATTTTCCGCACCGCCGTATGGGAAGACCGGCAGCAAATAAACGTAAACAAGGGAATCTCCGTGGCTAGTTCTCTACAAATTGGAGGTTAAAACAGGGGAAAACACAAAAATTTCCCGAAAATTCAAGGCTCCAAATGTTGGTAGGTTGTTGAAATACACCATGATGGCATTTCGGGACACTGTCCTCTGACAACCACCCTATTCAAATGTCGCGGCATCAACGGTTCGCGAACAGATGGGGAAAATTGGGGAAAAATACCCCTTTCCTTGAAATTTAGAACGAGCATGCGTTACACATAAGCAATATATGGATGCCCCGGGGAGAAGAGACACAAGGGAGAAGAGAGAAGAGGAGAGCAAAGACAAATATAAACACACAGCAAAGCAATATAGCTATTTTAAAATGGAAGTTTATTTGCTAGTTTTGCATGCATTGATGTAATTGGCCTGAATACTTTTGATTGCTTAGAAACTTGTAACTTATTTTTCTCAAAAAAAAATGAAATATTCGTAAATCTTCTTCCAATAGAGAGGTTGACAAATCGAACAACCACAAAATTGCCCAAAGCCAAGCCCTGAGAAACATTTGCCACGAAAAACAATTATATGTAAACCATTTGAAAAAAATGCAATTTGATATTGACAAAAGAGAAAAAAAAAGGAAAAGAGAAGAAAAAGACCGTGATTTTCATGAGAATGTTCCTCTGGACAAATGTATATTAAAATTGTAAAATGCTTAAGATGCTTCAGGTAATTTACACAAGTACAATCACATAGGATTATATTCAATAATATTCAATAAACCGAAACCCTTGTAAGAGAGCTGTACAAAAGCTAAGTGTTGTAAATGGGTTCCAATTTCTTCTCCTAAGGTTTGTTTTCCTCGTATCCACAAGTCATTGTAATGGCTTTGTGGTGGTGTTAGGATTTGTTCAGCAAGTGTGCTTATCCGGGGCCGCGTGTATCCATGATACGGACGCTACTAACATTGGCCCGATATTTGAGGCTGCGGGCGGATTGGGAACAGTCAGGGGTTTACACCTCATAAGGTGTCCAAGCCCATAATTAACTCTTGCTATCAGAGTACACGATTGAGTAGTTAAAGGGCTGTCTCTGCTGACCAGGCTAACTGTCCCAGAGCCATTAGCCATGTTCAAACAGTCACAAAACTCCAAGGGTTTGAACTCTGGAGGTGAAAATTAATCCAATTATTTACTTAAGTGTGTCACACCGATGGCCACAACTCTGAGTATTCGATAGGATAAACAGGGGTGTAAGTCAGCTTTCCACCTCTAGCATGTCTAGAGGGGCAAAAATCTCAAAACAGAGGGAATTATCAATCAATCAATAATCACTAAATCAATCACTCAATCAAATTTTATTCCCAGTCAGGAGGTAGAAGGTCAAATAAATATGATTTTTAAAGGAGTTTCATATTTTCTTACCAATTTTGCTTTAAATTTTTTTCCAGAGGAACAAGTTCCTCTCACTTCTCTCAATCAGGGGGGCTACCACATGAGATAGTAACTGGAACAAATTACAAAAGCCAATAGGCACTGGCATATCAGACCTGGCTTTTTTGAGGGGGACCCTGGGGCAGAAGGACCTGTAATACCTGCGCACACCCCTAAAAGTACCCCTTCCTCAAGATCACCACTGATAGGAGAGTTGAATGGCACACTGGTTAAGTGTTTCGCGACACAAAATAATGTAGAATGTCCAGTGTTAAATCTCATGGACTAAAATCAGTAACATGCTCTCCCCATGGTTGCATCTGAAGGATATTAGGCAAATGAGCCATGACAAAGACTTGCTAATTCAATTCCTTGCAGTAATGCCTTGATATCAATGGACAGTTCTTGCCACCCTGAGCTGGTTTACAATCTAGTGTGGAAAGTTGTCAGTGTTAATCCCTTGATTACAAACCTGTTAATTCTAAGACAACACCCCACATAATTCTGTCCTGGGTTACAACTTACACTTTGGACCACTGTCGTGAGCCAAGACACCTGTCTCAGAACATTAAACCCAGGTTGCACTTTCTAATCTATCAATAAATCCGAAAACAATTCAAAAATATACTCATCAACAGGGAATACAATGGCAAGGCACTCAAGCCAAGCTAGACAATATATGTAATGAAGAAATCAAATTTGGGTCTAAGATATGGATTTGACGTATCGAGGGCAAAGATAATCGGGGTATATTCCTTTGATGGAGTACGTTCACGTCCTATTAATCAAATCCGTGCAGCAGGAGAAGTCACCACACTATGCGTTATCTCCGACAATGAGATACTGTTACTGTGGATTATGATCCGGGCGATGATCAGGTGCAATTAGAATGGTCTATGGATGGGACTAGGCAAATAATGTGATGCTTACTTAAGGGGATGGCCCGATTTAAGTGTATATAAATTCTATCTCGGACAGAATTGGCCTTCACCCCATCTATAAACGTTAGCGCCGTATTTTAATCCGTTTGATGTGAAAGCTAGAAATGTGCTTTGGTAAAAATATGGGCTGCCAAAATGGAGTACTTTTTTGCTCATAACTCCAAATCAAAACATCCTTATAGCCCTAAGATTTCACATGGTAAATGCGAAAAATAGATTCTTTGATACCAAAATTTTGACTACTTCGGGTAAAAGCTGGGGTACGGGGGGACAAGGCTATTGGCAATTCAGGCCACAGACCTTTAACAAAGGTGGTATTATTGATCACTTAGAAGAAGAGAAATTTCAGTAGTTCCCACAATCTTGTGCCAACAGAATTTTTTGTAAATGGTACTGATGTGATTGTTAGTGATGAAAACATGGCTAAAGTGACAGTACTGATCACAACTTGCATTTTAGAGGGTTTCATCTCTAACCGATTCACCACGACACTGGACAAAAACGTTCCAAGGAGGAAATGCAGTGGGAAGCTACTGATATCTTCTCTTACTTTAGAAGGTTCACGAAATACCAATAACTTAAAAGGCTGATCAGATTTCCTGAGGAGGCGCCCTCATTTTTAAAACATCATGTTTTTGGCTATACATAATGCTTGTCCATATACGGATCAACTGTGTGGAAATAGCTAAGACTTAATTCAAAAGTCCTTCATATAGAAATCACAACTTTGTTATAAAATTCCGGATCCGGAATTTTTGTTTGCACAGTATCCTAGGCACAGATATATTATGCCCTACATCAATGTTTACGCATGGAAACAAAAATCTAATCGTCTCAACTTTTGGAATGAGCATTACGTGACTACCTTAGTTCTAGTTGGCCTATTTTATATTTCTACACAAATAAGTTATATTTCAAAAATCTGAGTCAGCCTTTGTAATTTCGATATGTTTAACAAAATAAGGATAAGGTTAGTCTAATTTTAAGCGAGCCTTTCGTGGACCTACTGACATATTCTGAGGGCAAACTAACATGTAACAAATGTTCAGGAGATAGGCATATGCATAGCAGGGTCGTGTTGAGCCGGTTGAGATAAGTGATTGTGCTTCCATGTAAAACTAGCTAATTGCTATCATTTATTATTCCGTCCATTTATTTTGAAGCGCTGCAAATGGGCCCAAATCGGTCCCATTTTTTGTTTGGATAAGTGACTTGATGAAATATTATCACAGGCAAATTAGCCTGATCTAACCCCACGTACTGGATAACATCCCCCCCATAGAGGCCCCTGGACGCAAAATTAGTGAGGGAAAAATGTAGAAAATCAATTTATACCAACATGCTAGCTTACGTCACAATGATGTCATAAAAAAAAAAAGTAGCATGGTGCAAAATGGTCATTGCCATAGACACACTAGGGACAAATTCAATTTTTTTGCCAAAACATGTTAGGGAATATCCGATTTTCATGTGGTTTGTGGCTCTACTTGAGGAAAATGACTAGTTTTATATAATGAGAGCACTTTAGTGCTATAATAAGGTTTTTTTGAGTCGCTAAAATTGCAAAATATAAATTTTCCACCCTATATTCAGTATTTTCATAATTTCCTCACATATGGACGTCATAGTTTACGTCATAATAGGAATGTGGTACTATTTTGATACATGGAAGCTCTAGCTACCCTGTGGGTACAAATTTACAGGAGTTGGATGTTCGGTAACGAAAATCACAGGGGTGGTACCCACCCCTCCCCCTCGGGATTGTTACAAAAATGGCTCAGGTAGAAGAGGGTTAAGTACACAAAAAGTGTTTCTAGATATGAGTGTCACTACAAGTAGATATATTTCATTGTTTTTACATCTACATCCTTTTACAATAAAATACAGCGTCCCTGAACCGCATGTGTTGTCTGCCATTGCAGTGTGAATGTCAAATATCCTGGTGACAGGGATCATCACAGGTCAAATTGTGTACATTGCAGTTTGTGGATGGGTCAAAGGTCATTTGGGAGTAATCCGAGGTCAATCTATGTCCCACCCCATGAGTCCACCCCATATGAGGTACAAATCATATGGTATTGGGCCAGCCGTTATTCAGCCCAGTATAAGTTCATTGATATGTGTGAAGAGTATGAGTGTATCGCCAAGCCATAAAGGCCATACCGTATTGCCGGCAACGCGTTGCGACAAAGAGACAACGCGTTGCGACAATTCGGCAAATGCTTGCGGTGTCGGCCAATTAGAATGATCCATTTCTGTGACGTAGTTAAAAAAATAGACCGACAACGCGTTGCAAAGTATTCTAGCAAGCGTGTGGAAACTCACAAAAGCGTTGCAAGCCTCACAACGCGTGCGAGCTTCACAACGCGTTGCGGGCTTTACAACGCGTTGCGAAGGTCCCCAAGCCATAAGGGTCCTAACGGATGCTGCAACGCGTTGTGAGAAAGTAGCAACGCGTTGCGCATTTCAGCAACGCCGTTGCGGCGCGACAATCAAAATCTGAATTTCTATGACGTATTTAAAAAAAAATAAATCCACGACGCGTTGCGGAAATACGTTATGAACCTTATGGCTTTCAAACGCGTTGCAAGCCCTCACAACGCGTTGCGAGCTTCACAAACGCATTGTAAACTTCACAACGCGTTGTGAATGCCTAAGGGCCATAAGTATTGTTATAAACGCGTTGTGGGTTTGAAACGCGTGTGAGGTCGCAACGTTGTGAGATTTATATTTTGGAATTACGTCACAGAAATTGATGATTTGATTGGCCGACCCGCAAACGGTTGCGACATTAAATGTCGCAATGCGTTGCCGAAAATGTCGAAACGCGTTGTGACCTTTCTCACAACGCGTTGTGGCACTACGTTATGACCCTTAGGGCTTGTGGAAAAATTAGCAACGAGTTGTGAAGCTTGCAACGCGGTGTGAAGGTTTGCAATGCGTTGCAAAGTACTAGCAACGCGTTGTGGGTCTATTTTTTAAAATAAGTCACAGACATTCATGATTTGATTGGCCACGCCGCAAAGCGTTGCTGTGAAATGTCGCAAACGCGTTGCTGACTTCTCGCCCAACGCGTTTGAAGCAATACGTTATGGCCTTTAGGCTTGCGATTATGAGTATGAGTGCAGGGTTAACATTTTACCCAAACAGAAGACACACAGAACACTACCAAATATATACTACCAAAGTAATCCCGTATTAGTACTTTGTCTTCTTTCAGGCAGGACACATAATACAGAATTAACTAGAATTCGTGGTCTCTCGGCTTTCGCGCCGCTAGATTCAAGAATATAAGCTGTTGAGCCGTTCCGTGACCTTTCACTTTGGTATATAACCTTGACCATCATCAACATATGAGGGCTCCCACGGTGCACTATGACACAAGTTTGGTTCCAATGACTTCAACTTTCCCATTTAGTATCAGTTTACATTATTTAGCCTATTTTTTCAACTTGACCTCACATGCCTTTTGATCTGGCACATGACCTTTGACACTCCCAACATATTAGGGATCCCTTGGTGCCTATGACACAAGTTTGGTTCACAATGAAGTTCAACTTTTTGAATTTGAGGTCAATTTAAAAAAAAGCACAATCTTTAAAACTTTATTTTTGGTGACCCCCCCCCCCATACCACCACCTCCACACACGCACAACGATTGCTAAGTGGTCCTCCAGCTAAGCTGCCGGACGCACAAAATCACCCTTTTATCAGTCCCTGTGAACTTTGATCCCAATCTGTTTGCAACCCCACTAGGCTTTGGCTGTGATTTTCTTAACACCGTTTTGATGGTCCCATACTTTAATCATCTTAGATAATAATACCAACATTTATAATGCCTTTTGCCATGGATACAAAGCGCAGTGAAAAAAGACAACAAACAAGCAAAAGGAATACAAATGCAAACTGAACAACTTAATCCAAATAAATGAGTTTTCAATGAGTGGACTTAAAGCTAACAACAGTTGAATGTCAAAGAATGCCCTTACATTCATCATAGTGACATTAATCCATCTGTACAGTTACCCCATGTGGAAATACATATATCGTGATCCTTCTGACCATGATTAGTGAGCAGAGCATGTGATTTAAGGTATGAAACATAGAATTTCTAAAGAACACCTTTTTTTTGACCCCAATCTGTGTGCACCACATATGACTTTGGGCCACTGGTTCTTATGGGGCCAAATTGTGGCTACAATCAGGCCAAACACATAGCAAAAGGAGTGTTGGAAGTGCGGGTTTAATTGAGAGGTGATAAGGTATGAATATCAAGAACTGTGACGGCTTCAACAATTGATTTGACTTGTACCTTGTTTGTAATATTTTACTTTTTAGAGACGATGCTTCCCTTTATCAAGCTCTAAATGTAGTTCACTTGACCTGGTTTTAAATCCAGTTTTAACCCCGTACCATTTTCATCTAGGTTGTGGGCACCCATACATATCAGTAGGAATAAGCCAACAGACGCCATTGGATTAGGGATTTCAGGATGGGGTGGGGGGAGTGGGGCCTGGAGGCGCTGAGGGGAGGGTAGGCCCGAGTGAGGGAGTGAGGACAGTGTGGGCGGACCAGCGAAGGGGGCAAGTCCCCAATCTTTTCCTCCCCCTCCCCGGCCAGAAGAAAAATGAATGGCATTTGTGGGCAAAAATCAGCGATTTGGGCCCAAAAAATCACAAATTTTGGGCAAATTTTTGGGGCAAATTTGTTTAAAAAAAAAGAAAAAGCTTTTTTTAAAATTTTTTATAATTCCCCCTCCCAAAAATTGACTTTTCCCCCCTGGTCCCCACCCCAGAACAAAGTCTGGCGCTGCACGGGAGTATGAGAAAGCTTTGGGGATGTTTTTAATTAAAAGTGTTACGATTATTGGGGGCGTTCAATTGGGGAGGTCAAGGCCATTCAGGTGTCACGGTCTTAATCTTGTGCATTAGCCAACCCGCTTACTAACGCCAAGATTAACCATTAAAAGTGTCATTTTAAGGTTCGAACTTTGGTGAGGGACATGATCGCTCTATGGTACAAGAAACTTTTTGTGCGCGGTTTTCTTAGCAGTTTTTATTAGTCAAATAGGAACGTTGTCGCCCCAAATAGGTTGTCCCGATTATGTGGTCAGAGTGACCCTGAATACATTTGATCTCATCTGTTACCCCCCACATAATGCCCTTAGTATAATGTATAAGTATACCAAATGTGAATCTTCACTGCACTAAAACACAGACAACATTTTAAACCAAGTGTAAGACACGCGTATTCAATAGACGTCAGCCACCAGCCATTTGGGTGGACAAGATGCCTACATTCCATGTACTACAATACATTCATCATCGCTCCATTGGTCAGCGATTTGCACACGGTCATTGACAGGTGAATGTATTGGTAGTAATTCGGAATACTCATCTTGTCCACCAACATTGCTGGCTATTGAATACGTCTAACACCACATGCACAAGATAGAACTCCGTGACACCTGATCGGCCTTTGACCTCCTCAGCTGTTACCACCTTTTCTCAAGTATCAATGAACTTGATCCTCTCACGCACGAAAAAGCTACAACAACATTTTCATTAAAGTAGAAATGCATCTGACAGTGGAAGTGGTACGTGATATGCACCCTTTAAGACTTTGCAGCATTTCTAAGACCCCCCCCCCATTTTGAAAAAGGTTTGCACTTGGAAGCTAAAATTTAGCCCATTTTTATCCATGCTGCACATCCTACCTGAAAATGGTGGGGGGGCCCTCCCCAGTTATAAAACATCATTGGTGAAAATTGTCCATGTGGTTAATAGTATTATTTGGATATTAAATATGAGTGATTTTGCCATATGAATGTTGCAGGTAACGCTCAAATATTTTAAAGCATCCATAAGGATGCTTGTGGGGAATAATTTATGTTTTGTGACAGTGTCATACACCGAAAATGTCCCTCCTGTAGGTTTTGGGGTGCGTTTAAAACTATTTTTCCTATTTGAAAGAAATAGAAACACTTAAAGTCACATGTTTCATCAAGTAACTTTATTTTATTCTTTTGTTCGCAAAGGCGAATAGACCGTCAAATTCATACCTGTGTGTAAATAAAGATATTATGTACGGTGTAATTATTTCAATAAAACTATAACATTATTGGCATTTAAAACATTTTCAAACAGTAGGGAAATAGAACATTAAAACCTACTTTCTTTACCTTAAATAGCTCCCTGAAAAGTACCTCAAAATGCTCATGTAATTGAGCATTTTGTTAAAATATGGCTTTAAAACAGGAAAAAAATCTAGAAACACTATTTTGTTTTTCTGGAAAAAAATTATCACAATCTATTGAAAGCATTCACTTGTATTCATGTTTACTCACTCACCTGATACAAGTGATAATTTGTGCCAAAGCACAGATGTACAACGTTTTGCTGTTTTTTGTTAAAATTGGCAAAATACATATAGAAACAACACATTTTTTTTAAAAATACAACAACGCCCCGATATAACTAATTTTGTGGGTTTTCTGAATTAGCAAGGCTTGAACTTGAAATTGTGTAAAAAAAAAAATGAAAACATCATGATTGATGCGTATTTTTTTAATTTGCTTTTAAAATTACGGCGTTTTAAAGCAAATTTAAAAATAGCCATAGTGGTAACTTCCTCAGACCCCCCCCCTAGCCAAATCTGAGAGGTTGGTTGGAATGTAATTTCGTGTAATAGACATTTAAGCTCATTTGGTTGGGAATGATATAAATATTCATATTGAAAATTAATGCTATACATACACAAACTGGAGTGCTAAAATGAGAAAATTCACATATTCTGGTCAATTTTTGGGTATATGTAAGGTCAAAATAGCCGGGGGGGGCTATAAGGCAAAACTAAGGGGTCAGATTTGTAAAAATTTCGTAGTTCATGTAGTGCTTTCAGGATCACCGTCATGTCCCACAGCAAAAATGTACAATTTTTGCCAACCTTCATGTTCCAGCCAATGCCTGGTTCTATCAGTCATAAACACTTGAAAGTATTTGAGGAAATTTGTCATACTGCTCCCCCCCGCAAATACTCAAACAGTGACGGCGTCTCAAAATCTACAATAAACAGATATTGTGTCTACACCATTAGAGTAAACAAAGATCAATAATTTTGTTGTTGAGGTCAAAACTGTAATTGATTCTGGTGCACAACAGCGGCTGAAACTCTTCGATATATTTCATTCACACCGGAAGGCTTTTTTTTATCTCAATTTGGGAATTTTTGATATGCACCTATAGAAAATCGAGATTCAGATAAAACTACTGCCTTGTCACTTTAAAACAGATTTTCAAGCCAAACACGTTGCAGGTGATGTTTGCATATCCATGCCACTAACAAAAATATACAAATTATGAACTTTGATGGTTTTTTGATGTTTTCCATTAGCAAAAGGCAAATCGCTGCTAATAATCCCTCAAGATTAGGATGGGTTCTGTTCATTTAAGGTACTTTTTGCACTATAAACCCAGTGACAACCAGTGCAAAATTGTATTGGAAGAATTGTCATGTGTGGAAGAACCACTATACCACCATCTTATAGAGCCCTATATTGCTACTAGTCAACCAATGTTTTTGACCACCAAATTTTTCACAGCCATTCATTTTGTTCCTATCAACATGCATGGCAGTCCTGGCATGTGAGCGTGATGATTTATCAAGCTCACGCTCTCTCTTAGTAACTACAATTACAGTAATATCTATGGTGAGTAGGTTCGTCCTCAAGCTGCCAAATCTTGATTTTTCTCCCCCGCCGAAACTAATTGAAATTGTTCAAACTAGTCTTATTTTCCCTCCATCTGTGGGCAGGTATCAGCCAACCTTCGTTTTCGGTGAAGTTTAATATCTATCATTGTATAATTCCTCAATGCATTGATATTTCGCACTTTGGTATAGATGCGATGTTTGATAAACATCCTGTCACTTACCAAAACAAGAGAAAGGATGAATTAACCCCAATGATATGTAAAATTGACTGTTAGTTTCATGAGGGATTTAATTTCGTGAATTTGGCAAAGATCTCAGATTCACAGATGAGTTGGTTTTTTTATTGATCAGTGCAAATTATCGGAACTCAATACCGGCAGCTATCAAATGGTGTAAATGTTGAAGTGGCATAATAATCTATTTCTATGCTAAAGCTTCAACACCAGTATAATACATAATTTAAAGTGCTTGTTCCGATTGTGTTTTCTGATTGATATGAAGCCTTGCACTTGTACATACTCCCCATCAAGTACCATGGGAACCAACTGCGTTTTGATGGTAGAAGCATAATGCATTTGCAAAGCCTCTATTCAATACTGTGCTATATTGAATGGTTATCTTAACTGTGGTTTTTCTGTTTATATCTTAGGAATAAATGGATTTGAAAGCTCGAATTTCAGGATGACAATGAGAAAATAGGCCCTCTCATCTGATATCAAAATTGTACTACTATCGGGTAAATCAGAGGGGGGTCCCAAAGACGATTGGACACACACCTTTAAATATAATCTATCTTTTCTTTTAAAAATAAATTTGTTATCCAGATTTGTGTTTAAAGGATATCATTGGTTTTGCTACATCAGAAAATACTCTATACTTGAGCATGTCTGACATCAAATATCGTAACACAAATATATCCTACAAGTGATAAGACCCGAGTGCATTCACACAGCAAAATATATTATTACATTTTTCCTTTGCCAATATTTAAAGAATATATATCTATTCCTGTCATGTGAGTTTTCTGCAAAATAAGTTGAGATAACATTGCTTTATTAAGTAAGGGTCTAAAAATTGCAAAATTTCACCATTGACTTCACATGCAAAGTTTAAAATCCATGGAACCAATATAAATTCCATTGATCTGAATACTTCATTTTTCATGATTCATTTTTGGCAGCCAAAATGGCCCATAATCTACTCGTTTTAAAAAAAAATTGGGTCATATCTCACCCCTACTCTAAGTAATGCACAGTCCGGATCGCTTTGTCGCCTGCCGTCGCGTTAGTGAATGTAGGCCTAACATGCCTTGCAACCTGATCTGTGACGTTGGACCTCATAAACAATGAGGTTTGCATGTAAACTCCATAAACCAAGTTTCCATTTTTTCAATCTACAACTATGACCTGCGACCATGACCTTTGACTTAGGTATGTGACCTTTGACTATAAAAAATGAGGGATCCCAGTTGTCAAACCTACGATCAAGTTTGGTTCCAATTGGAACTTCAACTTTCAAATGATTTCAATTTACTTTCAGCCTATCTTTATACACTTGACCTCACATGACCTTTGACCTTGGCATATGACCTTTGCCTCACAACCAACGGGGAATGCCATGTTGCCACCTGTACCCCAAGTTTGGTTTTCTATCAAGTATTGAGGATATGTGAAAGAAAAGAGGATAAAAGGTTCTCTTCCTGAATGATTCTGGTGATTATATAAAGCTACTCCCTAAGATAGGGACCTTACTATGCAAAGCACACAAAACAAATAAGCCTCATGATTGGGAAATGGCTAGAAAGTTAAGGAATCAGTAAATAACTGATAATCATTGCAACAAACTATTGAAGAGGTATCACTTGCAATATAAATAATTCAAGGAATTATGTTGCACCATAAGAAAATTAAATTTCCTCGTAATGTTATCTTCTGTTACTAATGTTCAAACTAAGGAGGGTTTCACCTGTACTGGATCAGAAAACAGCCAATCAATTCAATAATTATTTTACTATAAAATTAAAAATGTTAAAAAGACAATTTTTAAAGAATAATAACATTGCAATGATGTCCATGTAGTAATAATAATAATAGGCAATGCCTGATTTCTCAGTTTGATGTTGTAAACTCCAGACTTTGTCTTTGATCAAATTAGTAACTTCTCAAATAACAAATCTACAGGTTTAAATAACACTAGTATAAAGTTACTTAAATTAGCTGCACCATCATTTGTCATCCTTGCATACATCTGTAACCTTTCCATGTTCACTTCTACTTTTCTAAATGAGTGGAAGAAAGTAAGGTTACACCTATACAAGGAGGGTGACAATAGTGACGTCAGCAATTTTAGGCCTATTTCAGTTTGGCCTATTATATTTCTAAGATTTTAGAACGTGCAGTACATGATCAATTGTATATTTTATCTCACTCATAACAATATTCTAAACTCTTGTCAATCAGGTTTCAGAAGGAGTCACAGCACTAATACTGCTCTTTTAGATGTAACAGAATTATATTCTTACTCAATATGAATGACGGTAAAGTGACTGCTTTTCTATTTTCTTGGATTTAAAGAAGGCATTTGACACGTAAACTATGACCTTCTCATTAAAAAAACAATTGAGTCCTACGGTATCAACGGCAATGCCTTAAATTGGTTCAAATCACATATCTCATTGATGATCTCAACCGTCAATATTAATTCCACACTTTCTGATTTTAAGAGTATATATATTGGTGTTCCTCAAGGGTCAATACTTAGGCCCATTAGTTTCATCATTTTTGTTATTTTCTTGTACTTAAACTCTGTAAATAGCTAACATGTTAAGTGTGTGATGTATGCAGACGATTACAACTCTTTTTTAATCAGTTTCTGTCTGATCCTAATGTTCTGCAAGGTGAGCTTAATGCTAACTTAACACAATATGGCTGTCTGGTTTCAGTCTAACAACTTAACATTCACATAAAAAGACTAAACTGATGCTGGTTTGGCACTAGTCATAATCTAAGCATTTTTAAAAACATAACACTTGTATATGATAAGCAGACACTGAAAGAGTTGAAAATATAAGTACTTAGGAGTAACATTTGATCCTAACCTATCATGGCATGAACATGTAAATTATTTGATCTTCTAATATATCCAACGCATATGGGTATTTATATAGTGAAACCCTAATCTTCCTCAGTAAGACTTAAATATGCTTGCTCAATCCCTGGTCTTTCCATATGTGACTACTTCACTTCTGTTTGGTCTTATTTGAGTGTTATGTAGTAATGATTTCAGATCCTACAAAATAGACTTGCTCGTATCTTGTTTTCTGCAGATATTAGAACTTCAGTGGACGGAATGTTTACAGAGCTGGACTGGTTAGGAGTGTAACTGTAGATGGAACACCAATGACTTTTACTTTAACTTTCAAATGTCTCAGGCACATGGCTCCAACTTATTTTCTTCAAATTATGTTTTCACTCAGTCTACTCCTTCAAAATCACTAGAAGGCAATCTCAGATAAGTTGGTGTGCAACGTGGAAAACACTCTGGAAACAAAACCGGCCAGTAGAGAACCACAACTTCATGGAACAAGCTTTCTCCTGATCTTCGTACCAGGTTTAATTCCAGGCTATGGGCCTGTATTGTACTTTATAACTACATGTCTTTCCATAATTTGATTCATTTTTATGTATAGTATATTTAACATGATTGTGTACATTTTCATCTTTGTAGATTAATTTATCAGAAAAAAGGGATCTCCTGGAGATCATATTTGTATTTTAGGAATTTTTCCTGATAATACGCAGACCTTGTCTTTTGAGGGCGCGCGCGCGCGATCGCTCGCAGTCGCGCATCTAAAAATGCTTAGTCCGAGCGTTTTATCGCGCATCTTGTTTAAAGCCGGCTGCGAGTTTTCTTCTTCGTATTTGAGCCGGCACCCAGCAAAATACTCCTTGGCAAATTTATGGTAACTGATCACTGAACACTATGCTTTACCAGTTACACGCAATTTTTAGATAAGTGTGAACGGCTGGTAAATCGTGCCGAGAGCAAAAATCTGCCGGGTATTAACTCCACAAAGTATCTGGAAACGCCAATGGAAATACAAGCATGGACGGTGTAGACAAAAGGAAACAAGGACATGTGTAAATAATGCATGACGTAAACGTCGTAATTCGAAGCTTTCGCACTGTTAATCGCACGTGGTTTTGTTTGATTGAGCCGAGTTTTCGATGGCGCTCGGGCGAATGGTTGAGGGGTCTTCAAAACATTACGGAAGTAGCATTTGATAATAGTTTCCGACATGAAGAAGAAAGAATCGATAGACGGTACCACCTTGTGGTCAAAATTGAATTTGTTAAAACTATGACACGAAATCTGTTCAAAGAAATGAAAGGTGCCGGGGAAAAGGGGGGCCCCGGCTTACAAAGTAAGAACTCGAAATCATGACTATTGGCAATGACCACAGACGTTGATGGATACGTTATCAAACATCGTGAATCGCCATTAGTAATGAAAACGTGAGCTAGCTTCCAATTAGTTTTCAGTAAGTCTGACTAAATATGACTGACGGTTGCCGACTTAAGGTTCTACATTTGTGACTGTTCGTGCATGCCCAGTTACTCTCCCCTAGTCTAGACCCAGACTAAGATTTCAAAATAAAAAAAAAAAAATCCGCTCATGTTCGAGGTTCAAGGCCTGGTGTGACTAATCTTTGAACTTGATACACTGAAATGATAACATACTACGACATGGGAATACATTAAATCTTGAGTGACAGTCTAAAGTATGTAACTTAACTGTTACTAACTTGATTGCAGTAATAACAATTACTTATTGTACACCTGAATTGAAAATGCAGGAGCTTTTAACTGCTTCTGGTCCCAACTCAGTTGACGGTCCTGCTTTGCTATGCTGCTATGCGGCTCTATGCTTTGTAAAAGCTCGTCCTCAGCAGAATTTGGGAGCTTGTAAAACGCTTTCTGCAGATCGCTCTCAGTAGTAGATAGCTTTTTAATGCTCCTCTGAAAATTTCAAAAGACAAGGTCTGTAAAGAATAAATAAAAAGAAATAAATACATATTACAGGCAAATGCTTCCCTTTTTCATCAACAGACATCACACAGAATCACAGATACATGAACAAAGTGATCCTAGGAGTTCTTCCTGCCTTACGGCAGCGACAAAAAAAAAAAATGGATTAATCATGCCCAAATTTGCTGCGTGCAATATGATAATATTTGTACTTTGAAATTGATTTCAATAGAATCAACAACTTTATGAATAAAACATGTTTTTTATTTTCATAGACATCTACAGACAACTATTTTGGCATCTTGGCTCTGCCAAGTTATGGCATCTTAAAGACCCTGGCAACATTTGAAAAAGTCATGCCCTCAAGATATTCAAAATTGATAATTTGCATGTTTTGTAAAGCTTTTATATACATTAGCTCTCACCGGAAATGATCAAAGCCCATTCAGTGCCCTTATGGGTAAACAGAACCATTTTTATACAAAATGACTCCAGAGTCATTTTATTAAGAAATGGCGTTACCCAAGAAAACACACACCAGGTTGGCCCAAACATGGCACCCTAGTTTGACGATCAATGACTTTTGTGGTTTTAACCCTTTACCCTTGAGGTCGTGCATAGGCAATTTCCTGGGCATCGCACCCAGGACTTAAGCGTTATAAATTGGTCTCCAGTGACCTCCTGCCGCAACTTGTGTGGACAACTCACCGTATCGGGTTAAGTTTCTTGAAAAACAGCCTAGAGCGAGACTTGTGTCAAGAAATCAGGGCAGGTTCCGGCCAGTATTGGCTATCTCGCTAGCTTAGCATGGTTCATCTTTCATTTTGCTAAACAATGAAACTGCTGAGTGAATCTGGCCACAAGTGACACAAAGTCCTGGGCAAAGGTTAAAGCAATGAGTATGAGCACATGATATTCATGTACTAGACCCATTTATTAAAGTTAACCGGCAAACTTACAGTAGCCCACAAAATTCCTGGAGTGTCTTTAGCCTTATGTACTGTCCCCAATCGGGTTTAGGGTATGTATTTTTATGTGTAAAATATCTCTATTCTTCCAAATGGCCTAGAATATCACTTGCGAGCGAACTGAAGACCTTTCATATTCCTTGTGAAATGTGCCATTGCCGCTTTAAAGATGATATGAAGAAAATACACATTACCAAAATCAAAACCAAAATATTACTTGGTAAATTTTAATCTAACTTTTAAAGTTGTTATTTGAGTAATGTCTTTATGATACATTCATAGAAGTATACTTGTTTTTTTCTTTTTTTGATTGAGCATATTTGAGGATAAAATCCATATTTATGTTTTAGTGGTTGACCTCCGGCATAAATATAGCATTCAACATTATATGGAAAATGCCACAAGGAAATGCAACAAGGAACACAAGGCCAAAGAAATGCCAACAAGGGAAACCAATCAAAGTGGGCATACAAACTCAAAACAGCTACATGCAACAACCAGAGAACTCAAACTTGGACGGATACATGCATTAATAAGTTCCACACAATGTGGTGAATCAATTATGATATAAAAAGGCAATGATGAAAATGAGAGACTGCAACAGGCAAACAGGGATATAACTAAACACAATTAGTGCCCAAAACCAAGAACTAAAAAGAAAGAAGACCTAGCATTACTCAACTGGCACAATCACAAATAAATCATTATGTGAAAGAAAACAACACCTCTAATGGAATGCCTTGAAACACCGGCCTAAATGAAAAACTAAACCATGGATTCCACAAAACAGCAACAAGCTATGCAAAGGCTGCATCCACACCAAAGACACACACCATTTCAACTTCAGAAACCCGACAGTATTCCTTACAGACACACCAAACACTCCTAACAAACACCACACAGTCACAACCTACTGCACAAACACTTACTCACCTAAACCAATCCTCAAAACTTCCAAAGAGAAACACACACCACCAACCAATGCAAAGCAACCAACACCACATCAAGAGCCAACCCAAACATTGCAGAGATAATCTTTTTCTCAAACTCCATATGTAAGAAAATTGACCCAGCCAGGTTTATACAGAGGTAAGACAACCAAAGTATATGCCAAAGGGGGAGCAAGAATTGCTGACATCCAAGGCTAGTAGAAGACAGCAACCATTACAAACCCAAAAGTGTTGTCATTTGCAAGGCCTGGACCAACAGCACTGCCCATGCTTGATATAGATGTCTGTGACAGCCAATCAAGATCACTGATAGAAGCGGCGCTCAACAAATTTCTACTAAAGCGCACAAATTCATCACAGTGGTGTGCTACCAAAGATTTTGTGGATGATAATGCAACTAGAGTGTCAGCCCAACTAAATGCAATATTCATAGAAATTGTCAACCGAGGTGCAAGGGTATCATGTGTTGACATTTGTACCCCACTTTCCACCACACACAGGTGAACTACGCAAGCGATTTTATTCTGGGATTAAAAGTGGATCTTAGCTACAGAGGTTTGGGTAAAACTTGTGTTTATCTGAAGAAAAGAAAAATCTATCTCACAGTCATCTTTTCACAATACATCACACCCAACACAGACAACATAACAACCAACAATCACAAAAAAAAACAACAAAAACCTACTCATGCACACACAAATACATGTACGTTATGTTGGCAAATGATGAACATATGGTAATGTTAACCCTTAAAATTAGTTACTCAATATTGTCTAAGTTGTAATAATGTTGAAGAACCTCAACAGATTTTGATAATTGTCAAAGTAACCTTACCAATAACATTGTTCATTCTAATACTACTAATCTTTACATGATGATGAAATGTTTGATTATTAAGAAAAGTGGAATTGTAATTTCACAATTGAATGTACGTAGTTTCTAACACATTAATTTGATCAAATTCAGGCACAATCCTAATAATAATCATTTATTTTATTGGATATATTAGGGCTTTAGTGAAACCTTTTCTGGATGATAATATTGATGATAATGATATTCACATTAGTGACTATTATTTGTATAGACATGATAGAAACAGTGCACACCACATTTACAATGAAGATGTTCGTCGTGGTGGCGGTGTAGCTTTGTTATATCTAATCGTAATGGTCTCTTCTTTTTTTTACATAATTAGAAACGACTTATCTTGAATGCTTGAAATCCTTATAGTTGAATTGAAATCATCCTCACCAAATGTAAACCATTTATTGTAATCTTATGGTACAGGCCACCCAGGACCACCTATTAACCTATTCAACCCCCTGAATGAAATATTCCACTCAATTGAACTTGAGCATAAAGATTACATGTTGATAGGTTGATTTAAATTGTGATCTACTATCTTCCACACCACCACAATGTTTATTACTCTTAAACTCATTGATATATGTAAAAGTTTTGCATATTAATCAATAATCAATTACTCCCAACTAGAATTTCAGAATCAAGTGCTACACTATTGACCTTATGTATTGTTCACACTCAGAAAAAAATCTGATTCAGTGTTATCATGTAGGCATTAGGATCATTCTCTGACTATGTAATCTGGGGTAAAAACAAAATAATAATAATGTGTATATCATTATGATACTAATAAGCAATATCATAAATATAAAATGTTTCGTTCCTATGCTAAATTTGATGAGCAGGCATTTAGTCAGGACTTAGAACTAATCAATTGGAATGATATTTAAGTCGTGGTGCATGTTCACACAGTGTGCAATTATTTGAAAAACACTTGGTGGATGTTATCAATAAACATGCCTCCTCTAAAAAAGCAGCGTGTTCGGAGAAAGTAGCACCGTGGTGAAATTGATAATATTATTAAACTTATGCTTGCTAGGGACAAACTTTAAATTCGCTATTAAAATCAGGCAAGGATCCTATTCAGTGGAAGGAATTCCGTGCTGCTAGAAAATGAAATGTAATGCTTAATCGCAAAAGTAAACAAGATTTATAACTAAAGGTATTGCTGAAAATAAAAATAACATTAAGAAAAACTGGAGCAATTACAGAAATGTTATTCCTTCTAAACCTAAACATTCAATTCTCACGGTCATGAATACAGATGATGGACTGTAAATAATCATAAGATATGGCAATGCACTAAAACTCTTATATTGTTCAAGAGGGCCTAAACTAGCAGCTCAAAATTGACACGCCTCCAACTGATATTTGTAATATGTTACTGCTGAATGTTAGTCTAATCGACATTTAAGTTGGTAATGTTACTGTGCTTATGTGTTTAAATATTATCTTCATTACCGAATAATAAGGCAACAGGATGTGACGACATTCCTTCCAGACTCTTAAAAATAGCTGCACCAGTTATCACACCGATGCATACACATATTGGTAATAACTCTTCACCAGTTGCACTTTTCTAAACAGTTGGAAAAGGGCCCCGTGTAATTCCAGTTTTTTAAGACAGGAGACCCTGCAGATCCAGGCAATTATAGACCAATATCAATCATCCTGTTATTTCTAAAGTCATTGAAAGTGAATTGTATTTGACAATTCTAAAAAATACCTCAATGATAATAATTTACTTAGTAATAATCCGTCAGGCTTCGTCCAATCATTTCAAAACAGCAACTGACACTAATGTAAGGTTACGGAAAATGGTATAATGCAATTGATGAAGGTAACAATGATCGGTTTTGTATGCTAGATCGCAAGAAAGCCTTCGACACTGTAAATCATGAAATTCTCTTAAATAAACTTAAATTATATGGTGCTAGTAAATATGTAATTAATGGTTTAAAATCGTTCTAGTAATCGTACTTCAATTTCACAGGTATTGATGGGTATTCATACGATGTCAAAAACTACTTTCTGCGGTATGTCACAAGGCTCAATAGATGGGCCTCTTGGTTCTTAATTTATATTAATGCTTACCCAATGCTGTTTCCCACTGTAAAGTTAATATGTATGCTGATGAGTGTTTACAGTTCCCTATACTATGCATCAAACTCTCTGATGACAAATTTTGAATGTATAAATAAGGATCTTGATTCTCTTCCAACTGGTAAAATCCAATAAAAAACTAGTTTAAATGTTAATAAATCTGAATTTATGATCAGAGGTTCTAAACAAAGACTTAGTCCGGGAAATTCAATTCATTTACCTAAAAAAGATTCATATAAATAATGCTTAATTTAACCAAAGTAAACAAATGTAAATATCTTAGTGTCATCATAGATGAAAATCTTAACTTGGAATGAGAATATTGAGCATATACGTAAGAAGGGCCCTGAAAGGATTATACCTGGTAAAGAAATGTAAACCCATATTGCCATGTAAATTCTTAAAACTGTGTTTACCAATGCTATTGTTACCCCATCTTGATTTATTTAAAATAGTTTGGGGAAATTGCGGTCTCCCTATTGCAAATCGTCTCCAAACAATTCAAAAAAGGGCAGCTCGCATTATTTGTGGTGCAACATGGGACACACCCAGTGCTGATGTTCTGAGAACTTAATGGCTTCACTTGCAAATAGGCAAGTTTTTAACTGCCAAATCTTACAAAAAAAAAAAAAAAAAAAAAAAAAAAACCCAAGTTAAAAAGTTCTTAATAAACTGGCACCATTCTGTCTTAATGGATCTTTTCTCATTCAATAAGAAAACAACTATAATTTTCGCAGAAGTAAATACAAATCTCATCCTAACCAAGAACTTGATTATTATAAAATGCATTATTTCTTACCGTGGTGCAACTGAATGGAACAAATTAGATGATGAATTACAGAGAATACTCTTTCTAAAATTTTTAAATCTAAACTTAAAATATTTGCCACCTAAGGGCTCTTATACGCTCACTTTTCACAATTTTAACCAATACTGACTTTTTTTCATATGTACATGTACATTACCAATAACTGCAAGTTTATAGGTACCGTGGTTTTAACCGGATGTTTATAAGAGATATTTTGCCTCACGGCATCAGTGAAAACACAACTCGTTGATGTGTTCCGTGAATAATAAGCTTGATGATTGATTGATGGACTGTAAATAGTCACTCAGATAAGGTTTCAACGCTTTAGGCCTTGAATTGAAAATATCTGAAACAAGGCCACTCTTGAGATTACAACTAGTGCGTCAAGGAGCATGAGGGCTAAAACTAAATACCCCATATGATATTGTATTGGAAGAAGCCCTGATGAATCTTGTTGTATTTTAGTTTTAGTGTGAGTTACACTATCCCACTCTTTAAATAAGATATCATTTTCAGGTGCTACAAGTGTTTTATACGAATGCGATGACCATTGAGTCGATGAGTAAACATTGAAATGCTAAAACACACACAACAGTTAGCCAAGTTTAGGTAATATTCGCCTTGGTGTAGGAGGTAGCTGGTTAGCCCCACTTGCTGAGATTTAATCAGGTATTAAACGCTGGAATTGATTGTGTAAGAAACTGTGATTGAAACTGGAAATCCAACTTCTCCCTATGGCTCATTTGAAACTTAAAAAACTGTCGGGTCCAAGGGTACATGGAGAACCAACGTTGTATAATTGAAAATTGCGCCAGTTCGAGAAGGTTGTAGGTTGTCCCAAGTCGTTCTGGAACCCCGGGCATCATTGGAAAGCAGTTATTGAACACTAAATGATCTACCCAGACTAAATAAGACAATGGCGGAATGACGACGACAATGACAACAACAATACTAATAACAACATTAGGGCAAAATTTTACTATTCATATTTTTCCACAGGGGTGTATTAGGTTAACAAATGGAAAAGCCAACCTGAAGTATTTCCATTTTGAACTACACATCTCTCTGTGGATGTTTAGTAAGTATTCTACTGGGGGAGTATGAATATTTTAATTGCAACAGCCCAACAGCAGCCTGCATGCATGACTGTTAAAAAAAACAATGGGAAAAAATACAAATTTGACAGTGCACTTAATGGTGTCAAAGTGACATCATTCAGTTTACAGAAGTCAACACTTTGATGTTTGTCTGCTTGAAACGACCGGAAACAGACCTATGTTACAGAAATCCCGGCTGGTCGGTAAATTAATTACACAGAGAGAAATACGGCCTTGTCAAAAATCAAAGTCAAATCCGGCCATTACGTGGTTCACTGACCATTAACAGGGGGACTCATGAGATTTACCACTTCAATATATTACTCACTGAATGCATGATGAAGATAATAAGAACACTGCGGAAGAGTAAATCAAAATTTCATATCAAATGAATGCATTGCGGGGGGTTTTGTGATCTGTGAGTACGTGCAATCGTATTGGGAAAACTGTATTTGTTTTATCAGAATTTATCCATTTTTCTATAAACTAGGATGTCATGAATTTCTATACAATCTCTTGAAAATTCAAGGGTGACGTTAATTCACAGTGGGTGGTAACTCTTGTCTTCACGTTGAACGGCCTCAGCTTCAGAAACTGCTCTGAAAAAATGTTTCAGAAGAGAATGAAAAGTGATCCCTTTAAGTGTGAACGAAAATATGGAATGTTACAAAAATTATTATAGATAAGGTACTCTCAATGACAGAAATTTAACCTTTCCTCTATGATTTATGACAAAGTTTTGAAATGAAATAATATCTTTTCATTGATGGAACAAGCTTTGTGGAACTGGCTCATGACATGTGTGAGTTTCCAAGTTTGGAAACTTCTAATTTCCAGCTTTGGCGCAGGTTGAGAAAGAAAACCCTTTCATGATAAGAAAAATGTTTTACTAATAACATGAAAAACACATAACGAACAATTTGAATGAAGACAATGTGAAAAGGCGTAAGATTTTATACCAGAGAGACAATCAATCCAACAAGAGACAATACTCCAAAAGAGTGAACTCCCTCTCCAAAGAGCCTATCCAAAAGAGTGAAAATACTCTACTCCAATAGAGTGATCAAAAAGAGAATGGAAATCACTCCAAAAGTGATACAAAAGAGTGAAACACTCCAATAGAGCTGATCCAAAAGAGGGTGAAAAGAATCATCCAAAATGTCTAAAAGAGGTGTGAAAATCACTCCAATAGAGTGATCCAAAAGACGCTGAAATGAAAATCACTCCAAAAGTGATCCAAGAGTGACAATCGCCTCCACTAGAGTGATCCAAAGAGTGAAAATCACTCCAATAGAGTGCATCCAACGAGTGAAAATCACTCCATAGAGTAATGATCAAAAGTGAAAATCACTCCAATAGAGTGATCAAAAGAGGTGAAAATCGACCTCCAATAGAGTGATCAAAAGACGTGAAAATGTCACTCATGAGTGATCCAAAAGACGTGAACCTCACTCCAATCAGAGTGATCCAAGAGTGCAAATCGCCTCCAATAGAGTGATCCAAAAGGTGAAAATCACTCCAAATAGGTGCATCCAAAAAGAGGAAATCTGCTCAATAGCAGGTGCTCCAAAAGAGTGAAAATCGCTCAATAGAGTGATCCAAAGATGTGAAAATCGCTCCACATAGAGTGATCAAAAGAGTCGAAAATCACTCATAGGTGATACAAAAGAGTGAAAATCACTCAATCGAGTGATCCGAAAAGATGTGAAAATCATCCCATAGAGTGATCCAAAAGCGAGTGAAAATCACTCCATAGAGTGATCCAAAGAGTGAAAAATCACTCCTCTACAAAAGAGTGATCAAAAGAGTGAAAATAATTCACTCCAATAGAGTGATCAAAAGAGTGGAAATCACTCCAAAAGTGAGCAAAAGAGTGAAAACATTCAATAGAGTGATCCAAAGAGTGAATCACTCCAAATAAAAGTGAGCCAACAGAAGTGTGAAAAATCACTCCAATGAGAGTGATTCCAAAGAGGTGAAAATTCACTCAAAAGTGATCCAAAGAGTGAAAATCGCTCCCATAGAGTGATCCAAAGAGTGAAAATACTCAAATAGAGTATCCAAAAGAGTGAAAACACTCCAATAGAGTGATTCCAAAAGAGTGAAAATCACTCCATAGAGTGATCCAAAGAGTGAAAATCGCCTCCAAATTAGAGTGGTGATCAAAAGCCGTGAAAATCACTCCAAGAGAGTGATCCAAAGAGTGAAAATAACGACATAGAGTGATCCAAAAGAGTGAGAATCGCTCCAAAAGAGTGAAAAACACTCCAAAAGAGTGAAAAATCACTTCCAATAGAGTGATCCAAAAAAAAATGAGTGAAAACGCTCCATAGAGGAATCCAAAAGAGTGTGAAAACGCTCCAATAGATGTATCCAAAAGAGTGAAAATCGCTCAATAGAGTGTATCCAAAAGAGTGAAAATCACTCCATAGGAGTGATCAAAAGAGTGAAAATCACTCCATAGCGTGATCCAAAGAGTGAAAATACTCCATAGAGTGATACAAAAGAGTGAAAATCACTCCAATTAGAGAGTGATCCAAAAGGGTGAAAATCACTCCAATAGAGGATTCCAAAGAGGAAAATCACTCCAAAAGAGTAGAAAAAATCGCCCAAAAGAGTGAAATCAATCAGCAAGGATTGCTGCAAGTGATCACTCTTTAAATAAGATTGATCACGGAAGGAACTCCTTTCCAAGTGAAATTTGACTTTTTTTAATTACTTGCCTTTTAAAAATGTTTTTCCTTCTTTGGGAATGATTTAAAAAAAAAATGAATTAAACTTTTACTCTTTTACATTTAGAGAGTAAGATTTCCCGTGGATACTTAGAGACAGCACAGAGAAGCACCTGCTTTATCATGAACTGCACTTTAACAACAGTGGAAATTACAACCGAGGTTCTCTCACTATTAAGTAGAAAGGGGCTATGACCTTTAGAATCCTGTCTGGGTTTAGGGCCATCGTTAGAATGGTCTATTCATTCATCAACTCAAGTAGGCAGACGATATGGCATCCTTGAACTTCAATGCCCAATAAGCCATGTTCACACGGCACAAAACTCCAAAGGTTTGAAACTCCAGAGGTGAAAAATTAAATCCAATTATTTTACTTCCACTCCACAACTTACGTCCACGCGATGGCCAAAACTCTGAAAACATCCCCCTGACCATTCTCCCCGCTTCTCATATCGGAGTGTAGACGGAAGTACCATACCGGAAGCCGTGCACTTTCGCGCGTTATCTTATTCAAACACAGAAGTTGTCAAAAACGATGACCTTGCGAGGTCACCTCCGCTCACCATCCCCCGAAGCTGTCCACACGGCACAACACTCCAAAACACTCCGGAGTGTTATTGGAGAGTTTTGAGTTTCACCCCCTAGTTTTTTAGGGGGATAAAACCCCGCTAGACCCTCGATAAAACTCGGAGTTTAAACCTCCGAATGCAGTCACACGGCCAAAAACCCCGATCGGCACTCCAGAGTTTTGAAACTCGAGTTTCGCCTCCGTGGGGGACACGACTATAGACAAATTTCTTCACCACAATATTATCTATAGCTTCAGTCGCTTCAGTGAAGTGTGCATGTTCGGTAATGGTGACACCTACTCTCCAAAAAAATTAGGAACTTTTCATCTTGCTGTGCCTGAAACGTTGATACTGACCTTGTCCTCAATTTGGCCGGCGTTGCCATTGTCAAGACATATGGCAGCTATTTATATTTATGTGCTAATCATTAGGGATAGCTTCTGAATGGGTCTTCTACTTTAGACCTGGGTTTAAACCAGGGTTAGTCCTACATGAGTAGACCTTTTTTTCCTTTCAAAATACTGTGAAAGTTAAATGTAACAGGGTGAGATAATTTCTCATGGTTTACTTTTGAGTAATTTTACTTTACAGCATGTGCACACCTACTTGGAATTTTGCTGCAGACAATGGGACTTCCAGCCATTCCTTGCAATTTCAAGCAACTATGGGTGCCCTTTTTGTCAGGATCACACGCCCCAAATGCACTCAATTTTTAGTTTTGGTTAAGTAGGTTTACTTTAACATGAGTAAAATTATACAATTTTTGTCCAGCTTTACTTAAAAAGGTCAAAGAACACTATGCATTGGCTATTGTAATGCCACCAGATTATAGGTGTGCTATAAAAGTGCCATCTCTTTACGTGGAATTTAACTACAATATTCACGCAATTCTGGCTGCTTAATAAAACACTTTACAGTGAACTGGCCCAGAGCAATTGGCATGAATCTGATGAATAACAACTAATGTGTGATTGCTGGTATTTCTTTATCACATTTAGTGACTCTCAGCCTTACCTTTGGTCCCCACAAGAGACTTCATTTACATGCGCCTGTCACATTCCACGGGTTTTGTCATGCATGAGAACTAATGTCAAATTTTGGCATCCATTTGTATCCATCCGTTGAAATCGTTTCATTCCGTTTTATCCTTGATGTTGGAAACATTCATTCAGGTGGTGTTCGTAAAGTGCCAGAAAACCTTTGTGCTGCAACAAAAAATTGTTATCGCCAGAAACATATACTGAGATCAGGGCCTTGTCTGATTTGTCAGGTTGTGCATTTTGCACTGTAACATTTGGTAGTGTACTTGGTCTTTTTTCACACATTGTCCCAGCCGCCAGGATCCTGAGGGATCCAGGTTTGCCGGAGATGGCATGGATGATTTTTTTCTGGCCCCTTTGAGGACAATCCTGGATTGACCGACTCAACCGATGGATGAACAAAATGGCCATGCATCCACATGCAATTTCTCATTGTGTACCTATGTGTGATAGCGTATCCAGAGATAAATTTTCCAATTTGGGTGTGCGAAGGTCAAAC
>JAMKCH010004551.1:0-53297 GCA_023653785.1 Ophioderma brevispina
AAAACACAGGCTTTTCAAAAGTAATAAGGAGCTCAATTTTGGAGCTATGAAGGAGGCTCAGGAGAGCGTAGGAGCTCCGGAGCTATAGCTCTCCTCAGAAATGAAGGTCTGCTTTCACACCGGAACAGGTGCGATTCGAGAGCCCTAAGCTAAACTTTCCGGCACTGACGTAAATATATTGCCGACAGTGTCGACGTCGGTCGTTCGCTTTTTGTTGAGTGTGACGACAGTGAAAATGACTGCCGTTCCAAGCCAACGTAGATCGCAATATTTTCAAAAGGCAGCTCCAAAGCGCGCGAGTCAACAAAAACGCAATTGAGATTCCTGCACTCTTAGACCAGTTCCTCTCCAAAAGGACAGAGACTCTTCCAAAAGCTTGTGTGAACTCACTCCTTATTATGAGGGAAAACCACACATACTGCAATCCATCTAAGACACAGGTGTGTGATTTACATCTACGCAACCGTGAAACCAAACGTCCAGCTTAAAGTTACCTGGTCGGGCATCCCTGAGCACTGTGATAACCATGTCTACCTAGGAGTCACCTTGGACCCACTCTCTCGTAGAAGACCACATGGAGAAACGAAGAGTAAAGTTGCTTCACGCAATAACAATCTGAACAAACTCAATGCACCAGATGGGGTGGCTCGCCCACTTACCATAAGATCGACGGCACTTTGCCCTGTGCTACTCATGTGCAGAGTATGCTTACCCTGTTTGCGGAAAGATCAACCCATGCCAAGAGGTTATCAGGCGATGTATTAAATGCCTCCTGCAGGAGGATCACAGGATGCTCGTCCAACACCCACGGAAAACTTGTAAATTCTAGCAGGAATTGATCCACCCAGACATCCGTCGTAGAGTAGCGAGCATGAAAGGCGTAGGCTGCCAAGTATCCCAATGAAAGGCACCTATGTATAGATAGAGTTTCGTAAGCAAAGTCCAACCTCTTGAAACCCAGCTCTACGGAGGGTAAGAGAGTCGCATTTGGAAAGAAAGACTTGCCATTCAACCAAGTAAGTAACATCTCATCGGTATGAACCTGGTGAGCATCTGTCCCACCTGGAGATGACCTCATGGCGAATGGCGATTGCTCAAAGATTGAGAAACCTAGGAACTGGCCGCAGATCTACGGTTTCTTGCAGAAGTGGGGGGCTATCTGGAAGCAGACCAGGTTACTACCTGTGGTTGTGAAGAGCACAACAGACAATGGAACACCTCTTGCTGCCCACCTGTTGGAGCAACAATGCACAAACAAGGACTGTCGGAATTCAGTGAAGCAGCCAGACGCAGTAACCATCTCTGGCTGGATCATATTGAGAACCAACAGTGTTTGGACATGACAAGAAGGAAGAAGACCAGTTCCTTTCAATGAATGAAATGTTTCCGTTGGGGTCTGTAAATGATTTTTTTGATTCTCTGCAGGCAATCAATCAATAGATAGTCCGTGTCTGGGGTTTCATTCCGAGTAGATATTATGAGTGATCCACCCATAGTTAGATCCGTCCACAGTAGATCGTCCATGAAGTGCCCAGGTAGATGCAACTGCAGTGAGATCCGCTCAGCAGAGATCGTCCCCAGAGGACATCGCCTACGTAGATCCACCCACGGGATCCGCCAAGAGTTACATCCGCCTACATTAGATCCACCTACCAGTAGATCCGCCCTACAAGTGAATCTACTATTACAGTAGATCCACACACAGTAGATCCCGCCATAGTAGATCCACCTACAGTGGATCAATGTGCTTTTATGGTCACTAATTGTAAAACCTGGAACAAGCTGCTTGTCTAAGTACTCGATTCCTGATGACGTATATTTTAAGGAATAATAATTACGTCATTTTAATGTGGTTACGTCATGGATACGTCATAGTGAGCAAGACGTGCCTCGTTTTGTTGGTGGTTTGAGGATCTTTTGCGGTGTATTGCAATGGAGTAGCGATGCCCGGCGGCAAACCTAAGACTCCTTATAAATATTGTGTGAGTGTCGGTAAAAGTGTGTTCGTGGCAGCTTTTGTGGAGTTTATTGTATTTGACGGCCATTTTTTAATTTTGAAAACGACAAAAAATGTATCTCATTTGTACCCAAACACATCTAAATTGCATAAAATCATAAAAACTGCTAGTACCCAGTGTCATATTCTCATTTAGTTAGGACAAAGGTAATTTGGCCGCCATTTTGATTTCTGGCTACGGCAGGACATTTTGGATTTTGAAAATGATTGCAATTCGATTTGACTGGACTGGAAGCTGAAAACATAAATGCAAAAGAAATTACAAATAATGGCCACAAATAACTGAAAAAATTAATTTCGACCCCCCAAAATGGGAGCCACCCTCGAAAAGCATTTTGGGCACCTTTTTTCAAAAAAACGCCCGGTGGGGAATTGTGTTCCCGGAAAATTTTAGTCTAGAAACAACTTCAAACAAAGTAAAACACCCTTTCCCATCCGTTTATATCTGAGAGGCTGAAGATAGCTCAAAACAGGTGACATTGGTGGTTACAAGGGACCGCCTGTTTAAACAGTTCAGACAAGAAATGTTGTAACTTGGCAGCCTCAGTTGTGGTTGCACTTACAGTGAATAGGAAATTGAAAAATAAAACACAGAAAAAAACTAGAATTTCACTATATTCAAATATAAGCAAAAAATAAAAAAAATACAGAATTTGGATTAGTATATATTCTTTTCACAATTCTATCTTGCAGGCCACACAACAACTTAGGGAGCATGCCAGGTTTATGGTTATGCCCCTTATTGTCTCCCCCTGGCATTACAAAGGCAGGGGGGGTATGCAACAGCAATTCCTCCTGGTGTGTTTCAGTCTGTTGTAATGCCATTGTGGTGGAGGTCATGTATGCATATACACACTGTCAACTTTTTGAGTACATGTGTACATTTAGAAGTACAAAAGTTCCAACCAATAGCTCTTCAAGCTCAACACACTTTCTTATGAAGCTTTAGCACCATTGGTGCTTTGTATATATTTGTGTATTACAATATACCACTGGAAGTAAGTAGGAACTAAGTTGATGTAATATGATGTGAAATGGTGTTGTTGTTGATGGGTAGGGGGGTTACTAATTCTGTAAGATAATGCACAAAATAATTCATTAATTTCCAACATCAAATATTCTTAATGTAGTCTATGAAGTGGAATGAAGTTTTCCCCCCACCCCCCAAAAGTCAAAAGAAAAATGACGAAGTTTTGGTAAAAATTCAGGATTGGCCAAAATACACCAAAATGTGGCAAAACAATCAGATGATTGGGGTCCAAATTGGTTAAAAATTTAACAATTTTTTTATTGTTTTGCCCATTCAGAATTAGTGCCCGTTACCTTTTTTTGGGGGGGGGGCAAGTGGATAAGTGTATATTAAAAAATCTGATAGTATAATAGGTCTATGTTGTTTTCACTAGTAAATTGCATGTGTGCAGGAAAAAACACTAATTTTCAAGAAAAAAAGTGGGGGGGGGGAAGATTCCACAAGGGGAGAAGATACCCCCTCTGGTTATGCACTGCCAGAATTGAGGTCTTGGTGTCACCAATAATGATCCAGCAGGATAAGTTGCTCATACTATGTAATGAAAACTCTTGTTTTTCATACACTCTCACTTATTTTTTTTGAAAATTTATAGCCAAATCTGATAGATGCGAGGTGTGGTATGCAGGACAGAAACATGCTTAGCCTTCACAGGGTTCAGGGATGATTTAGTCCTCGATGTTGCTATGTCAACACTGATGCTCTGCTGAATGTTTCAGTGGTTAGCTGAATATAGAGTTGACTATGTAAGTATATAATGCAAAGGGGAAACAAGAGTATTAAAAGCCACCACAAATTGTTTGGTTGTTGTTCAACCAATCCCATTCTTTGTACCAACCTTAAAAAATTTTTTTAAAAATTTCTCATCATAAATACCGCTATAGTGCTTTTACCTTCTTTGATTCAGTGGAAATCAGCCGTTTTGTAATGCAATATTCCCAGAAAGAGTAGGTATAGTCTATCTAGTATTAGTATTTTCCATAGTTCAACACAGGTTATGAAATGCTGTTGACTCACAAATGATGATTTTAGTTGTTTATTCATTTCCACCTCTCTATCTCTCTACAGATGGAAAGAAGTCCAGTTATTTCCGGGTTTTCATTTGAGAGTTGTGTATGTAAGTATAAGCTTGTTTATCAGGGTTTCCTTTCCCGGGAAAGACCAGGTGGTAAATAATGGTTTATTTAACCGTAAATAAACACCACGACTATTTTGGCGAAACACAAGAATTAGTTGAAAAAGTAGGCATTTTCACAAACTTAATTTTCAAAACAAAAAAAATCATTTAAAAATTAAACTAAACAACACAGAAAAACCACATTATTGTATCATAGGCAGTCAGCGTTGAAAATTAGGGTCTTGCATCCAAAATCAACCCGAATGCAAAGCTTATTTTCTACGTCGTAGCTCTACAAAGGAATGACAGATTTTGATGAGGGTTTTAATGTGATTTTCTGAAAAATACATTTCTACGCTATTTGTGACAACAATATGCCAAAAAAAAACTGAAAGGAGTGTAACTGTACACTTTCCAAAAACCCCTACAGTCTGGGGGTCAGGTCCACAACATCCAGTGGTGGAATTATAAAGTTTTGTGCAAAGTTTTTTTTAGGAGACCGTTGTCATGCATCCGATCGCGGGGCAAAGCAAGGAGATATAGATCACAGCGGGCGCAGTGTCTTCACATCGTATACCAGATCGACGTGCCTGGCTTGTGTCGAGATGAAGGGTAATTGAATTAGGTTAATTTGTGGTAATCTACAGGTCTATGATGAGACTCTGATTTCTTTAAGGCACTATCAGAGATTTGCTTAAATCAGAAAAATTAAAAAATCAGATTTTTGGCCCACAAAAAAATATATATCGGTTTGTTGTGAGTCTTTACTAATGGGAATGATGAAGCCCCTCTTTGTGCTATTCTGGTGTTTATTTTAAATCGTATTGTCTTGAAATTTTGCATGTGTGTTTCAGGCGGGATCCAGGGAGGGAGAGGACTCTCTCCCTTTCTTATCTCCAACTCTCGTCTTACTTCCCCCCCCCTCTTCTGGCAGACCTCTCCCCACTCGCCGCCACACCCTCCGACCTGTTCACGTTGTATCTGGTCCTCGCGTCGCTACTCCGGACCCTGACTCTGCGCGAGAGAAACTCGGGGGACTCTACTGAAAAAAATGCATGGCAAAAAGAAGAAAAGGTGTGAAGCTTGATATTTGGACACAGCTGGTTAAAGCCGTGAAGGCACAATCACGGTTTGGGGTTAATTTTACCATTTTTCCAAAATCCTGGATCCGCCATTGTGTTTGGATGAGGGGGGCAATAAAGTAACGTTTTTGTTGGCGATTATTAGGTTGTGTTGTGAAAGCCAAGTTAGGGTTTAAACAAACAAACAAACAAATTAGTTTGTGACGTGTCATACAGATCCGTTTGGGATGGTGTATTGTTAAATCGGGATGAAAAGCAGTTGAGTGATAGCGAAGTCAATCAAAGTAAGCCTCTTGTAATCCTTCACCTTCACTTTGCGGTGCGGAAAGTATTACCCACGTTGTAGTCTGTATCACAAGCAAAAGATTTATCTAAATTAGTAATTGTGTGAGGAGAGGGTAGTCCAGTCACTATCGGTGACCTAGAACACATTGCAACAGAAGTTTTTTGGTCATCTGGTGTATGGCCACACTGAAAAACATATAAAATCAAATCTGCAAAAATCAGACACCGGGGAGTGGAGCTAATTAACAGAAATCCCCCCAAAAAAAAAAACCAAAAATGCCGCAAAAGACATCTTTGAAGCCCTTGTATTCATCAAACGGTTGGTTTTTTTTAGACCCGATAAATATATTATTAATAGATAGAATTATGATACCAAAGATTTTGGATACAGCTGGTTAAGCAAGCATTATGAAGTACCTGTGACGTCATCATGCCAAATTTGACGTCAATTACGTCATAAGGGTTACAAAAAACGCATGAAGTAACTATGATTGTGGGTTGTGAATAATGATAGTATGACGTAAACAGCTATAAAACAACAACAATAATGATAATGATAAACAATAAGATGGTTTATCATAGCGCCAAAATAACCTAAATACCAAATCGCATTTAAAGGCAGTTACCCAGTATCATTGCTGCCATCCAGGAAATTGTCATTCCATTTCACATCGCGTAGGGTATCAGCCAATTGTGAACCAGCTACAAGCCTGTTCGTATATCGAATATGTCGACAAAAAACGGAAAACAAAAAAAAAAAATCAGAAACATTTAGAGGATTTTTAAACCCTGGTATTTCACTCCTGTCAGCATGTGCCCTATTAATTTTTTTTTATATTTGGCATGTGTCTTGTATTAATTGGGGCATGCTCTAGGGTGTTGATGTTTCATATTTTAGAGCAATCTGACATGTTTGTAATGATTAGAGGACTTAATTGGATTGAATACTTACAAAAGTAAGCACTCATTTAAAGGTAATTGTTAGCTTTAAATTGGTTCCCAAAAATCTGTGCAGATTCAGTAATTAATAAACTAATGAGTAAACGAAGGTGGTGGAGGGAATGGAGCAATTGGGACACTGAGATTTGGAGCCGGGACCATGTAAAGTCTATGGAATAATATGAAGCTTAGCTTTATTGTCTTCTTTATCTAACAATCTAATTATTTGAATTAAATATCACAATTAAATCTTAGTAATGTCCTTTAATTTAAAGACCATAATATGGTTGTGGACTCTAATAAAGAAATTGTAATAAATAATTGAAGTAATAACAAGTGGGATTTAGTGTACAATTGGGACACGATAAATAAAACCTACCCAATATGAGAAAACAATGCTTATTCAGTCCATTTAGGTTTTTTCATGCCATTCAATACGATAACAATTAAAACTAAGAATTTGCACTCAGTTCAATCCATAATTAACATAGACCTAAAATTTAATGAGCTCATCTAATTTTAAGAGACAAGTTGGGAGCACGAGAGGAATGAGGAAATGGGACACAGTAAGTTGCAAATTTTATAGGTGAAAATTAGGTCTGTTTTTATGTTTTTTTACTGTTACTCCGTAAAAGACACTTTGAATCTTGTCCCTTTTTTAATTATATCTTCTACAATTAGATTAAAAATTCATTAGATCACCAAAATGAAAGGTAAGTTCTTGTTAAATAATAACTATCATAATTAATCAAAGTGAAGAAACCAGCGGGAGGAAATGAATACAAGTGCCTATATCGAAACAATGAGACATGCAAGCTCCTACCGTACTGCAAATTGATTAATTTGGAGGCGTTAGGATTATCAGAAAAATAAATTTCATCGTGAAATGTTTACTTTAAAGAATGTTGATTAAAATTAGCTTTATTTCTTGATCAATAGAATTGTTGATGCTTAACAAGGGAGTGCCAATTTGGCAAGCGAACACTCTTAAATTATAATTATATACAGGTTAAAACTATTGTTCACAAGGGTATAAACCCTCTTAATGTTAATTAATGAATGATTATCGGATTTTACTTTGCAAATACCTGATTGCGCTTCAGCAGAATCTACTTGCAAAGAATTATTTAAGCAGTCTTTGGACTTTATGCACGTAGATATTTTTTGAGCAATTAGTAACAGCATGTTGCTTCCCAAATATGAGAGATTACCACTTTTGTCTACATTTCATGATTTGATAAATAACTTCTTAAGACTTAACCCTACTGCAATTTGATAGCATATTTGTAATTTTAGACAATTTCCTTCAGAAAATGTTTACTTTTCATATGCTAGGATGTATAGACCAGTCAACAGCAATGTTTGTAAACATGTAGGCCGGGTACTTGAAATAGGTCGGTCTGACTGTACACACTAGGCAACTTTTATCGTTAGAGTTTTAATGCTATGGGCCATAGCGATTCGCAGGAATGGATTCGCAGGGCAACAAAAGAAGAAGAAGTGGAATAGGATGTTAAAAACTGGTCTATAGTTGGGAAGTTATAAAAGGTTTTAAGATCAAAAGATGTGATGCAAAACACTTGAACTTTGCAGACGAAAGCAAAACTAGCCCCACTTCCAGACGCATGGCCATATCGAGGTTAATCTTGATACAATAGCCTTGCCTACATATGGATGTCGTTGCAAAGTCTTAGAATCTCCACAACGTTTTCATAATTATTATATGCCATACCGTACATAAATATTTGTGAAAATGTGACGCTACATTACATAGCCGGTGTGTGGCAGGAGTCTCCGGGCTCACCAGTCGGGAACAATGGTGAACATAGTGCAATCGATTCAGATGACCCTTCACGCAACATTCGTTTCACGCGTATTCGTTGGTCGTCTCTGGAGCTCGGACTATGATAACTGCTGGACTATGATTACTTTAACAACGGAACAGGTGCGAATTCAGCTAGCCCTAAGCTAACTTTCAGACACTGACGCCTTAATATAGTGTCACAGTGTCGATGTCAGTCGTTCGCTTTTGTTGAGTGTGACGACAGTGAAAATGATTGCCGATCCAAGCCATACGTAGATAGTAATATTTTCAAAAGCAGCCCCCAAAGCGATTGGGTCAAACAAACAATGAGATCCTGCACTCTTGACCAGTTCCTCTCCAAAGGACCAGAGACTCTCCAAAGCTTTGGATGAAACCAACTCTTAATTATGAGGAAAACCACCTACAGTACGTGCAAATCCATCTAGACAAAGGTGTGTGTTCCACTACGCCAACCGTGAAGCAAAGTCCAGCCTTTCAAGTTACCATGGTATGGAAATCCCTGGAGCACTGTTGATAACCCTGTCTACCTAGGAGTCACCTGGACCGCACTCGTCTAATAAACCCAAATTGAAGAGAAGAAGAAGAGTAAAGTATGTTCATCGCATAACCTCGTGAACAAACTCAACTGGCACCAGATGGGTGCTCGCCACTTACCCTAAGATCGACGGCACTTGCCCTGTGGTACTCATGTGCAGGAGTATGCCTGACATGTATGGGAAAGATCAAACCCATGCCAAGAAGCTTGTCAGGTTAAATGCCTCCAGCAGGCTTATCACAGGATGCTCCGTCCAACACCAACGGAAAACTTGTTCATCCTAGCAGGAATTGTCCCACCTGACATCCGTCGTAGCGTAGCGAGGCATGCAAGAGCGTAGCTGCCAGTAATCCAATGTGAAGCACCCCTATTGTCTAGATAGAGTTTCCTAAGCAAAGGCCAACCTCTTGTGAAAACAGTCTTACGGAGTTAAAGAGAGTCCGGAATTGTGGAAAGTAAAGGATTTGCCAGCAACCAAGTAGTAACATCTATCGGATGACCCTGGTGAGCTCTTCCACTGGAGCTGACTCCTCATGGCATACTGAATGCGAATGCCTCAATAGATTGAGAACCAGAACTGGCCTTTCTAAGGTTTCCTTGCAGAAGTGGGGCTATCTGGAAGCAGACCAGATACTACCGGTGGTGTGGAACAGCACCAAGACAATGAAACACACCTCTTGGTCTGCCCAATGCTGGAGCAACAATGACACAAAACAAGGACCTTGCGGAATTCAGTTGAAGAGCCAGACGTTGTACCCACTCTGGCTGGATCAATATTGAGAACCACAGAAGAAGAAGAGAGACCAGTTCCTTTCACTGATGATGTTTACTTTGAGGTCGGTAATGATTTTTTTGTATCATCTATTAGGAAATCACTCAATAGATAGTCGTGTCTGGGGTTTCATCCGATAAAGTATATCCACCCATAGTAATCCGTCCACAGTAGATTTCCCATGATGAATCTGCCAGAGTAGATGCACCTGCAGTAGATCCGCCCGCAGTAAATCCGCCCAGAGTACATCCGCCTACAGTAGATCCACCCACAGTGGCATCCCGCCAAGAGAGTAAACTCCGCCTACAGTAGATCCACCTACAGTGAGATCAGCCCACAGTAGATTAACTAAGTAGAGCACACACAGGAGTCCGCCCCTAGTAGAATCCCACCTACAGTAGATCCATGGCTTTATATGGCACTAATGTAAAAAATGGAACAAGCTTCTTCAAGGACTGATCCTGAGACAGTAATATTACGTACTAATTACGTCATTTTAATGTGGTTACGTCATGGATACGTCATAGTGCATTTCAAAAAGCTTATTGATTCTTTGGTTCATATTGGTATCTAACATAATCAATATTTGTGGGGTCTAAAACCAACCTTTCAGGAGATACAGGACCTCAAAAGTTTGGCCTTTGCGGCATTTTGGAGTTATGCTAATTAGCCACTTCCCGGTGTCCGATTTTGGCATATTAGGGGACTAATGTGCAGGGGGGTAATTGTAAACAATATAAAACCATAAAACTTTCTGTTGCAATTTGTTTCTAGGTTCATATATATATTGCTTAGATTACATAGTCTAGGGTTGTATAGAAAAGGAGGTGTTTGTATCTCTCAACTTCAAAAAGATGTGTGTGTGTTACCGCCTATTCACAGTGACGTTTTCTAATGCGCTAAATCCCACTTAACGCAATAGGTAGAAACCTGTATGGGAGCAGATTAATAAGAAATATTAACAGGTTGACCGATTTTTAGGGAAAAGGTCACTTACTAACATGCCATGATATATTCGGCTCAAATTTTTCGGCGGAAATTTCAAATAAAATGTGACTATAGGTTGTTGGCAAAATATCAATTTTTGCAGTTCCTGGCATCTATGAATAATCGATTACTAGTGTCAAACTACAGATTAGATTGGTAGATGTCAGGAAATGACAGGAAAGTGCAATAAGAAAGATTAACTAAACAACATCATTGATTATTTACGATTTGCAAAAATCTTTAAAAAATATGTAGAAATCTCCACTCAAACAAATGCCTTCCCTGGCGATTATGAAGAACGTTCATCAGATTCTTATTTTCTGGCCTATTAAGTCATTAATAGATCGAGCTTTGCATCGCGGGAAGATTGCCGCTTTTGCCGCTGGTTTAAAACCTACTAGTTTGTTATGGCTTGCCTGATTGCTCTGATGAAAATTGCAGTGGTGCAGCCTGTGATCTATTCAAAAATCTCATGGAAATGGATTTTGAAAATGGTGGTGGGATAAGTTCATTTTGAAGGTTTTTGTTGTGGGAAATCTGATTTTCAGGGTAAAACTTCCATGTGTGTACGGTACTTCGTCATTATGAAGATTCGCGAGGGCCGGTTGTGTACGTTATCGCTATTGACACCTGAGTTGCGTGGGAGGTGGTTTGGATTGCGGGCTATTGTGTCATTGTGCCCGAGTGATGTTGTGTTAAGAATGTGCCTGTATGATGCGTTGTAACGGTACAAAAACACCCCGGCCTGGCTCTGCTTGCCCTGCACATGCAACTTACTCGCCTGTGTTCCTAAATAAAAGTCTCTGCCTCTGTCGAGACAAAATGCTTGTGTTGTGTATACATATTATGGCAGTATATATAGTCCCATTTTATGAAATAAATTTCATCATTAGAAGCCATCAAAATATACAAAAGGTTTGATCCATGTAAAGTTCCCACGATAAAACGTTAGGCATTGAGATAGTGCTAATTAAATATTCATGAGATCATCGGGTTTACACCAGACTCGGCCTAGCCTACAGTTTTACACTCATTGGAATTTCCAAGGAGTTTCCAGTGGGGATAGCGGTGCCCGTTGACACGCAGCCTCGATTGTACCGTGTTTGGATAATACACACACAGCTAAGTGCCAAGCATTGTTGAACAGTTGTTGTTGAAAAAGAAATCCCAACTTAATTTTTTAATGAGAGACAAATTAATTCACGGTATTTAATCTAAATAAGAATATTCATGTTATTTGTGCGAGATTAAAACTATATGACTTGTGTTAAGTTGAAGCAATCGTGAATTAAACTCAGCAAGTGCGATAGCCTACCTACAAAAAGCGACATTTTAACCACATTGTAAATTGTTAGGGATAAATTGAACAAAATAATGCAGTTTAAGTAAGTTTTGAAGCCTTGGTGCTTCATTTTCTTCGGACTTTTTTTGCACTGCAGGATAGTGTTGTTTATAATACATCCGCCAAGGTATGCTTACATTTGAGCCTTCTTAATACAAAGCGAAATAGATTTTCTTCCTCACCCACCCCACAATCAACAAACGAACATTGTGCTCTCGGCAGTTACGCGGCTACCTCTGCCCAGCATGATTTACACCCGTTTGCTCTGCCCCCAACAGATATACACCGTGGGTCGTCCACGTAATCTTGCGTCGTGGTCTTACCCCGGTCTACGTGAAGAACTCGTTGTTGTTTCTCAGTCCGAAGAGGTTGCTATATTACGATTCCAGGCTTTTCAGACCAACAACATTTATGAACAAGCATCTTGGCATGAAATGATGTGCAGGAAATTAACTTGAAAGGAAATAATAGCACAAAAACTGACCATTTATATTAGGGGTAAATTCCCAAGCCCCTGGTGACATAACGCTGCAAGTAGGTTGCGCCACGCACGTGTGGATCATGTTATCCGTCTGTCAGCGATTTTCTCTTCGGACCATGTTACCAAATTAAAGTTCAATTGCCGTTCAATCTCTCCATGTCCGTATAGTCATTTTTGCCTTTTGTGGCATCGGTCAAGCCGGATTCAGGGGCGATCCAGGATTTAAAAAAACAAATTACCGGGGGGAATGAAGGCTGAAACTTGTCCAAAATGGGCTGATTATGCAAGATTTTGCAGAATTACCGGAGGCGCGGGCCCCCTCACCGCCCCCTACTAGCTGTGCTGTGATTATAATGATAGTCGTAAAATGAACAAGCTCCTTTAATCTTGGGATTTTAATAAATAAAAACACACGAAAAACATTCTACTGAAGATTTGTTTATACATGCAATTAATTGATTTGTGTGTACAATCAGAAAGTGATTAGTAGATGGACACGCATAGAATATGCAAAACACGATTTGTTTGAAAAATTGGAGACCCCTCATCGGGAAATATCCGATTCATTTTAGTCCTAGTATATTGCATTGCAAGAGTTGGTAAGGAGCTAAGATGATTGATGCTAATGGTTACAAAGGGGGGGACGGGTGGGAGGACACCTGGGGACCTCATGGGACCTTGGTGACCCTCATTGTGACCTTTGACCTCAGTCAGTCAAAAGTTAACCCCTTTTCCCGCAATGGCCCCATTGTGACTAGGAGGGAAATATCCTAAAAACGTTCAACAAGAGTCAGGGAAAGTTGTTCAAAATAATCTCTATTTTGATTCGAGGATATTCCCTCAAAGTGGCCTGAAACATTACAAAAAATTAATAGAGAATTTTTTGTAAAAACGCCAACACCCGCACAATTTCTCTGCTACCAGTATGTTCATGACCCTCTGACATCCTTAGTACGTGGCAAACCAAGTGTTATGTATGGCTGTAAAAGAGACTCATAATACGATTGTTATCAAGCTTGTTGCATTATACAGAGCATTGTAAGACATTGCCGTGGGTATCTGGAGTGTGATGTAACTGGTTAGTGTCCATTTGCCGATTACCTTCACACATAGCCAAAAGAACCACTGACTCAAGTCTCATATGAGATACATGAGTGGCCTCTAATTGACCCTATATGGCCTTTGACCCCATTTTGTCAATCGACATAATAAAACACTTCGCTGCAAACTAAAATGCTATGAACCAACTAAAGGGAAACCACTGGCTCACGGACTCTTACTGCAGGTAGCGCTGCATGGTATAAAGCAGATTGTAAAAGTCCCGGTTATTGGTAAAAGTAAGGAGTCCAGTGGAAGAGAATTGAGACCCTTTAACCCCACCTTTAGTTGAAAAATAAGGGGTCCAAACTAGAAACAAGGGGTCCAAACGTGGTTAAATTAAGCGGTAAAAAATTTTGGTTCTCGAAACATGGCATAAGTCTATTCCTATAGTTCCATGTCATGACAGAAGGTAATTAATCCAGTAATGAATGGGAGTTGGGAGTGCACCATTAAGGGTTTAATTCCCCTTCAATCCAAAAAGGCCTTATCTCGACTGTCAACTTCCAATCTCCCAAATATATCAAAAATCAAGAGAATCATGTAAAAACAGTCCATATTGGGAAGTCGTGGCCGTGAGAAGTCGGGCTGCACCCGGGCTGACTTGTCAAGCGAACAGGAAACATCTTTGCAAAGCAAAGGCAACAGAATGACTAAACTTTTATCCCAAGACAAAAGTTTCACTCAGTAATACACTTACAAGGCACTTTTGCACTGTTGTATTCAAAGTTGCCCTTCTCACTTTAAGCCAAAGTTCAGCAAGATTCCATATGTACCCCCTATCATATATTTACATGCAACATAAAATTGTAATATTTAGTGTTTATTCCGGTTTGTGTCGCCCATGCCTTAAGCAGGAAGACAAATAGGGATCACTTGTCCACTTGTGGGTATGTTGTTGATGTCTGTTGTGTTGTGTATGTGCGAAAAAGGTTAACATTTGCCTGTAAGTCCAATTTACTTTGAGGGATTTAAACCAAAATTGAATCAAAGGTTGCACCAGGGATCCCTCATTTTGCTATGAGGTCAAAGGTCACAGACCAAGTCAAGGTCAGTAGAGTCTAGTTGTAAGATAGGATGAAAAATGTTAAATTGACCTCATTTGAAAGTTGAAGTTCAATGCAACCAAAATTGGTTTATGGAGTTATATGCAAACCCTCACTTGTTTATGAGGTCCAAGGTCACATATCAGTCCAAAGGTCTGCAGGCTATCATTCATACGTCAGGCAGGCGACACACGCGGTCCGATGATCCGATTGTATTTTTGATTAAACAGGCCAAAATTAAAATAAATTTTGTATCATGTAAATATATACAAGGGGAGGGTACATATGGAAGTCTTCCAAAGTTCCAGCCATTTGAGGGCATGGACCCCACAGGGTGCACACATGACACAGGCCGTCATCTATACATGCTGTAAGCAGGCCTGGGAAATACATCGCCAAGAAAAAATGGTTTCACTTTGAGAAATATTCGAAATGCCCCTAATCAACAGAAAACATATTCGCTACTAACAAATTACAGGGTTTTGCATTTTTTGGAAAGTTTAAAAGATGAAATTATTGAGGAAAGTTTTGAGTCAACATCACTTATGTCCGGTTGGACATTTTGGACTCCCTAGCATGACAGATTCCTTAGTATGTCATTAATGCCATGCCCATGTTCGCCGATTGGTTAAGCTGTAGTTTATGGAAAAAGTTGTGGCCATGGCCAGTAATGATTTTTTTGTTTGGCTATCGGCAGACAAAAGGGCAGTTTTTGAATGAGGAACTTGTGATGAATTCATAGTTATCTTTGATATTGGCAGTCCTTTCTTCCCTTATTCCCCTCCCTGTCCCTTCACCTTTGCCTCTCTTTCATCCTATTATTCCACCTTTCTTCTATCTTACTCCACCCATCCCTCACCTACCCCCGCCCTCTTTTCCGTTCCTACCTCCTCTTTGCCCCTCACCCTCTCCTCTCTCTCACCTCTCTCCCTCACCCACCCCTTTTCCATTGCTCCCCTCCATCCTCCTATTCTTCTCCAACTCCCCTTCAACATTCCTCCTTTTTCTCCACCGCTACTTTCCCCCATAACTCCCCTCTCTTATTTTACGGACCTCTCTTCCCAACTTCTTACTCTCCCTGCTTCTCTACCATCCACCTCCCGCTACCTCCCGGAATCCGCTGCTCCACTCCATTTCACCCACTTCCCCTTTCCAATCCCTCCCCGCCCGCCTCCCCTTTTCCTCCACCACTTCCTCCTCTCCTCTGCTTTCCCCTCCTTGCCACCCTCACCCATTTTCACTCCATCTTTTCGCGTCCCTACCAACCGTTTTCTGCTTCTATTCATATCTTCGTATCTTTCTCACTCTGTCCGTCCCACGACTTATCCCTTTACTTTCCCATGCACCTCCCTCACATGCCATGTCTATCCCCCCCTCTTCCTTCCCCGTCCGTCCCTTGCCTTCGGCTTGACATTCCCTTCCCTGTCCTCTTTATCCCCAATTAACCACCCCCCAGCCTCCTATAATTGTACTCCCACTCCCCATTTCCCCATCCCATACACTCCTCGCCTTGCCTCCTTTTTTCTGCATGATGTCGTTTATCACTCCTCGGTTTTTCCCTTTCATTCCGACTACTATTTCTCACAACCCGACTTATTGCCCTAGGTTCTCTCTCTTGCTAACCATCTTCGCCCGCCCAAACAACTCCACTATATAGACAACCCCACCCATCACGCTTTCTTTCTCCATCATTTTTTCTTTCCCCGCCCTCTTATCGCTCTTACTACCCCCCTTACTCGTTTACTTATTCATCCTCCCGGCTTCACTATCATCTGTTAATGCCTTCCCCCTGACCCACCGCCCTGCTCTAACCACTCCCTCCCTTACTCCACACACCCTTCCCCTTCGCCTCCGCTCGCGGCTCCCTCTCCCCCCCTCTACGTACTCTCATCACTACCCCCCTCCCTGTGTTCCCCCCTTTCGAATTCCCTCTTACTCCCTCACCCCCATTTCTCTTTTCCGTCACTCACTTCTACCTCTTTGCTCCTACTCAGGAAATCCTACTACTCTCGATTCACCTCCCTTCCACATGCACCTTTCCCACGTTACACCACCCTATTTTTATTTCAAACTCACCCACCTCATTTACATCGCCCTCCCTCTTATCCAGCAACTTCTTTCCGTCCGCTTCCATTCCTCTTTCACTTCCTCATTTTTTTTTACTTTCCCCCTTCTCTCTGCATGTTCTTCTACCGCTCTTCATCACCCTTTTTTTTTGTAGTTTTTTTTCACCCACCGCCTCTCTTTTTCCCATTCTAACTATTCTCACACCTCCTCTTTTTTTTACCGCGCCCACCCTCTTCCACTCTTCTCTCCTCCCTCGTCTATCCCTCCGATATCCTTACCTTTGCTCACCTATCCTTCTCCTCCCGCACCAAAACCCCTTATTTACGTGTCCCCCACTGTCCCAGCCTGTAGTCCTGGCTACTTCTGACCCATTCGCTACTCTAGTTCACCCTTACTACACAGTTTTTTTTCTTTACCAGCCGTCTATCCTGCCCCCACACTTCTTCGCGGTCTTTGACTGCTACTCATCTTCACTTTTCGTCCTCTCAACCTACCTTGTTCCTTATACCTGCGATATCTCTCCTACTTTCTATCTGCCTTCGTTACAATTATCTCTCAATTCCCGACTTATGCATCTCCCTCACCAAGCTCCCGTCTCCTTCATCCCCCTCACCTTCATAATTTTCCCAGTCCCCTCCACCCTCACGTGCCTTTTTCCTCCCTTCACTTCCCTTCCCCCATCCTCCCTATCCCCACGACGGATCCTCCCCCCCATCTCCACCTCCGCCTCCACCTTGTTTCTCTTTCTCCAACTGCGCTCCTACCGTTAGCCTGGTTGATTCCTCTTTCTCTACATAACTTCATCTTCTCTCTCCTCTTCCTCGTCTCTCCGCGTCCTTATCCCTCTCTCTTACCGTTGTCTATCATTTTCGATTACTCCTACACCACCGCCTTTATCCCGAATCCCATTCCCCCCCCATATTTTACCACCCCCCTCTCTTCTTTTCCCTCCTTCTTCACTCTTCTCCTCTGTCAGTCCCTTCCACATGCCCTACCGTTCACTCCCACCAATTCTACATCTTATTACCTTCTCTTTTCCCCGCTTTATCTTCCTGAGTAATCTTGTTCCTTTCATCCCCACTTTTCTCCTTGTCGTCCCTTTCACTCCCTATTCTTGTTTTCCTCTCAACCACGCTCCCCTATCGTCTTTCTCTTACCCCACCTACATAGCTCTCGGTTCTCCTTACTTTCCATACTTTGCCGCTTCGTCCTTCTCCATTTCTTCTGTTCCTCTTTTAGCTCCCTCTCATCCCGTTCAGCCTTCAGCTCAAGCACTTTTTTACCCGTGTCACACCCTCCCTCGTCACCTCTTTCCCCCATCCCCTATTAATTCATTTCCTTTGTTTTGTCCCCGTCTATCCTCCCCTCCCTTCACACGCTTCTTTGCACCACACTTTCTCCCTCTTTTACTCACCTCTTTTCCTAATCCTACTCTTTCCTTGTCCACTCTTAATCTTTTCTCTATTATACCACCGTCCAGGCTATAATCAAAACACTAGTCAACTGTAACATCACGTGCCTGATCAGGTGTTGACAGGTGGGAGGCCCTCTGAGCAAGAACACTATTTAACATAATGTACATGCTGACCATCTAATCTTATAATTAAAACAGTATTGCGAGTGACATCTTGTCTTTAACTTGTGATCGTTCGTTCGTGGTGCAAGTCCAAAATCACAGTGGACGATCCGTCTTTAACCAGCTGATAGTTGCATCAATCCAGGTTGGGTTTGATAGGCCTGGAAGTCCTATGGGGACTTGTAGACCTCACGTCATCTATGATGTGGCTACATGGTTGTGGCTTCGCCACCAATCGCAGTTTGGTAAAGTTCTACTCGATCTTTTGAAGGAAGTTCTTGTACGACCAACGCCAGTTTGAGTGCTGTTGAGGTTGACCCATGCTTTCATATAAAGGTAACAGCCTTTTTGGGTTGCTAGATGGCATGTCCACCAAACTGCTTTAGTTCAAAAGTAGGGAGGACCATTGCTCATACATCTGTCATTGATCCAGGATGATCGATAGGGATATTGCATGCAGTGTCATGATTGGGTAGCAAATTGATTCCGTGGAATCTCTGATCCCAAGGGTTGGTGGGGGATTAGGCTACCGGTTCATCACATTCTTGGCGAGCTTGATCGTCTGCTGAAGGTTCTGCCTAAGGTTTGCAGGAGCTATTCCAACAGGATGGAAAGATATATACAGGCCGTCGCCAAAAGGCAACCACTAACAAAGTCTCATTGCATCATCAGAACGACATCAATCTTGTGTGAATGTTTACACTGTGACTCCCTACTGGTGCAGCGTATTCAGCCAGTGGAGATATGCCCAAGGCAACAGTTGAGTATGTAGTGTCAAAAGCTGCAACCCCATCCAGTTTCGGCGAGCCTTCTGAGGGAGGTGACAAGAATTGTCTTGAAAAAGACTGTTTATTTATTCATTTTCGTTGCTTCGGTTACGCAGCTGCGGTCATTTTCATGCTACTCAGCCGTCCAGTGTTTCTATTCAGTTTTTCCCGATTTTTCGCAAAACAGGCGCGTTCACGTTTTCGGACTTGCTACAATGGCCATCTTTGTCACTGATTTTCAAGGAACTTGCATATCACGAGGTCATTTAGGGTTGGGTTGACAGTGTTGCAAAATAATGCACCCATATGACGCCCAACTGACACAATTTATGACGCCAGATCGACTATAATTAGAACTTTAATACTCTGTTCTTCTAAAATTCAAAGTAGGTGCTTGGTACTTGACGGTTTGTAATTGTAATTTGAAGAGCTTACTCTTGTATTGTTTTATAATAATAAAACGATTATAGTAGCCGTAAAAATCCTTTTTCCTTACCGCGATCACGCACGGCCCGACCAGCTGAGGTAATAAGGTGTTTCTTTGAAATTGGTCAAGACGTAAAATGATCGGCATTGGCAACAACTTTCATAACGGCACGGAGTCAGTCAGTCAGTCAGTTACACGGATTTGCTCTTACTGGCTGGTCGTACCGACCAGCAAAAATGTATTCTAGAGTGAACATACCCCGCCAAAAGCTTCGCTCAAGCCAATCAGCGCCCGCGCCATGCTGACTGGCAGAAATATCTGACGCAGAATTGGCCACCCAATCTTGTCAAATAGTCAGAGGTTCTTTTCACTGTATACCGCATTGGGCAATAGACTATGTCACCTGTAACATCACGTGCCTGATCAGGTGTTGACAGGTGGGAGGCCCTCTGAGCAAGAACACTATTAAAATTAATGTACATGCTGACCATCTATATCTATATAATAAAACAGTCTTGCGAGTGACATCTTGTCTTTAACTTGTGATCGTTCGTTCGTGCGTGCAAGTCCAAAATCACAGTGGAAGATCCGTCTTTAACCAGCTGATAGTTTCATCATCCAGGTTGATCAGGCCTGGAATTCCTCTTGGGGACTTGTAGACCTCACAGTCATCTATGATGTGGCTAATGGTTTGTGGCTCTCCACAATCGCAGTTTGGTAAAGTTCTACTCCGATCTTGTGAAGGAAGTTCTTTGTACGACCAACGCCAGTTCTGAGTCTGTTGAGGTTGACCCAGCTTTCATATCAAGGTCACAGCCTTTGGGCTTGCTAGATGGGCTGTCCACAAACTGCTTTAGGTTCAAAGTAAGGATGACCATTGCTCATACCATCGTCATTGACCGGATATCGATAGGGATACTGTGACTGCAGGTGTCATGGTATTGGGTAGCAAAGTGAATCCTTGGAATTCTCTGATCCTCAAAGGGTGTTTGTGGGGGGATTAGGCTACAGTTCATCACAATTTCTTCTTGGCGAGCTTTATCGTCTGAAGTTCCTCCTAAGGTTTGCAGGAGCTATCCCAGCACGACTTGGAAGATATTTACAGGCGTCGCCAAAAGGCAACCACAACAAGTCTCTTGCATCATTCAGAACGAAATCAATCTGTGTGAATGTAACTGTGACTCATAATGGTTCAGCGTATTAGCAGTGGAGAATGCCAAGGCAACAGTTTTGAATGTATGTAATGTGCCAAAGATGCACCCCATCCAGTTTTTGCTAGCGAGCCTTCTGAGGGAGTTGACACGCTACGGCGTCTTGGCAGCCGACGCCCGTTGGTGTGTTGATGAAAGTAAGGCGCGCGGTCATTGTGACGCCAAGTACTTCGGTGTTGGGTCAGGTGACAGTTTTTTTCTCCATCTAGAGTGATGTGAAGTTCTCTGTTTTGCGCATCGATTTGGCAAGGTGAAAACAGATCTGACGGTCTTGGGTTTGGTGAGTTTCAAGTGCCATCGGTGAATATTGCTTACATGATTAATTGTGATGTATGTAACTGATATCACAGAACGCATTTTGTAAAAAACATTTGGTAGTACTTGCCCTGACCCTGATCTATGACAGGAAAATCTTACTTGCCTGAGTAAACAGTGGGACCTTTTTCCTGCACACTTTATATCACTTACCCAACAGAGGGCGTTACAAACAACAACTACGGTGACAGGGAGGGGCGGCCAAGAATCCCAATTTCAAACGTCTCCATTGTTTTAACACGTAAGCGGAAATCTTGACGAAAAATCTGATTTTGTATATGTTGTCAAGGATATTTTCTTATTCCAAAACCGTTGGAGTTGAAGAATCAACTCCACTGGAAGGGTTGTTTCTGATTTTTTTTGTTGAAAATAACGAACGAGGACAAGGTCGCATATAGGTCATGGGAACACAAATGACCGACCCACATTCAAACCCCAATGGTTTGTGGTTTGGCACTCGTACGCGTTAATTTTTGGTGAGTTGCTAAAAATAAATGAGGCTTGGCCGCCAACCGCCTGTCATGTGACATGGTCTATATTAATTTGTTCTTTTCCCCCTCGATGAGAGTTGTCCCGAACTGCCTAACATCACCAGATTCATCGGGTGCCTGTGTAAGATGCGTCTTGTTGTTTATGTCATTGACCGAATCGTTTCCCAAAGGAACTTACGGTTAGAGACCGAAATGGAATCAACGTGGATATGTGATAAGAAGTCCTTCCATTAAAGTATCATTAAATGTACAAAGATAATTTATCTAATTCCTATTCGAACGTTGCCTCTTTCAAACAACGTCAGTTCTATGCTATCTCTAGAGCATGAATGGTTAAAACGATGAACCAGAGCAAACACCGTTGTTAAATTTTAAACAATTGATTATTTTGTTCTAACAGTGCACATTAGCACATTGTAAAATCACCTATAGCCAAATCTTTATACCTATCATACTATTTAAATTTACAATTTCCTTCTTATAGCACCATACCTGGAAATCCCTAGCTCTTATAGCAAGGTTTAACCGAGGTCCTAATAAGCAGGCATTAAATATGAATACACCACAACTTCGCCAACATAGCACAGGGAACCCATTTCTTACTTTACCTACCCCATTAGGTTACTTGTCACGAAATGGATACCATTCAAATACTCTATGTTCCATATAACATCCAAGGTATCTTCCAGTGCCCTATGGCACAATTCATACGTAAGAGTTGTAACTTGTGTACAACCCTATAACCCATCGGTTAATATTATTAGGTATCACAATAATAAATATATTAGGTATCATAATAATAAATATATTTAATCCTTTCGACCCTGTTTTTCTGTGTAAGAGTGGCTTCTGACATGGCTTACTTCTCGAATTTTTGCATTTCTTTGGGCAGCCATCTAAAAGACAGGCTTGTTCGACTCACTGAAATGGCTTTTTCATGCTGGATTCTAAAACGCCCGTGGAAAAAAAATAATTTACAAATATTGATCTTTGAGCGACTATAGTCCACTTGCCGTGTTCAAAGGATTAAATGGTATTTCGATTGGTGTCTAATATGGCTGCCTATGGCACTAAGTGAAGGCCAGAATTACATTATTTAGAGGGTCTCGAGTGCCAAAATTTTGTAAACACGTATTTCATACGGAATCATCGCAATCTCATTATAGTGCGCGGTTCACACTCCATAGAAAAATGTTTTACACAATTGGGCACTCGCCCGTGGTGTTAGGATTGTCATTGAGTAGTTAAGAAATCAAACCTGTCCAGGATGGATCCCAATGGTCCCCTACAACCTATAGTCTGCGCTCCAAGCAGTCATGACCATTTGACAACTGTGCTAAGGCTAGCTGCAGCCATACTTTGTCTTGTATTAAGGTTGTATATATACTTATTTATTCATCATCACTTTATTGCAATATTAAAAGGTAACATCAATAGAGGATAAAACGTACAGGACAGACCTTAGTTGTGGTTATGCAGGAGAAGTATACATGATTACCATAAAAAGATTACTAACATACAAAAAAGTTAATATTACAGGAAAAGGCTAACCAGTAGCCAATTTCACCTTGGTGATATTGAGGGTATTGCACTTCTCCCAAATTTGAACAAACGATGAAATGACAACTAAAGGCTATCTCTAAACAATTTCAATGAGATAGGTGCATGAACAATTAAAAAGATATTTCTAGCGTCTTGACAAGTTGTCCTGAAAAATGAAACCAGGGGACCCTATTTCAATGACAAAGTAGGAAACTTCACAATCATTATTCTGAATATTGGAAAATGGAAATGATGGTTTAATTTGTAATTGTGGGCGTTGAGGATACTCAGCTCGAGTGGTATAGAAAGTTCTAAAGCAACAAGTTTGCGTAACCCCTCCCAATAGATAAGCTTAGATGCACCAGCCTGGGATGATGTTTGTTTGGGAACATTGACTTGGAATAGCAGTCGCAGAAGCGTATCATGTAAAACCAAGAGTATCATGAATTATTTTAAGAGTTCTTCTCAGAATTGGTAAGCCCGATAGGGCAATTTGGATGATAAAATTAAGGATGGTTATAATGGCGCCAGGTATTTTTTTGCCAAGAGTTGATTATTTTGATTGTTTAAATGCTAATGTACAAGATGCTCGAGAGACTTATCATCATAAGTGCATAAGTGCTTTGAAATTGTTCAGGCGCTCCTAACATGATATACACATCGTGAAATGCTTCAGACTTTCAACTTAGCTTAAAAGTGTTGTGTCGTGAATAGAATACGTAATCTTACTTGAGAATTCGATCATATTGTAATGAACATTCGTTTTCAACACCAAAACGTCCAGATCAATAAAAACAAATTGGGACGATGTTTATTTTAAGGATACCGATTGTATTCATCTACAAGAAAACAGGATGCTCTAAGTCACAAAGAGCACCACTAATATAAACATTACCGTATTTGCGTTTGAAAGTTGTTGATTAAAATACCGGTTCGTCCAAAGTCTTTGGATTATATCATTCCGGGACAAAAATAAATAACTAAATAAATATCGATATTTTTTTTACCATCTTCAGGATGTCTTGCAAAACGATTCCGTGAAATTGGACGAGTCATTCAGGTACTCTCTTATGATTGATTTAGCTAAGGTAAGATTTAGCATGCAGTGTTGTGTATTTCGGTATATTTACTGGAGTTTTTTGCACATCATGGTGTAATCAACAGAACGAGCTCTGCAAGTGTTAGTATTTATGGTTTAATATTTAAAAAAACAAGCTGTTTTGGAAAAAACTCTTTTGGATCAAACGATAACCAATGACCGCAGAACCATAACTCGCTCTAAGTAGAAACGATGAATATGGTTATTTCATAGTTCGTATTTTGGAAAGAGAGTGATGGGGTACATGCAATCTAAAGTAAACAATAAAAACTATATAGCCCGTATTCACAAAAACTTACTCCTGGCTGAACTCTTTAGTCCAGGATTAAGTCTATAAAGGACATGTAAATTTTGCTTTTTTTTTCATTATTTTTACTGCTGAAAATATGAAAAGAAAGTACAGGAAGGCACTTAAGGTACTTAGTCTTGGACTAAAAATTAAGCCAGGATTAAGATTTTTGTGAATACAGTCCTATGTGTTTTTAAACATGGACCGTTTAGGACCTAATCGGTTTGGCGTAGTTGGTCTTTGTTTTTCAGTATAGCGGACACAATTGGAGAGCACTGCAGGTTAAACACCACTAACTCACTGATACACAGTAGTCATTGAAAATCTGACAACTTTGAGCATGTTACATTCGCATTTAAAGCTCTCACAGAGGAAATAAAACAATATCACGCCTAATAACAAGCTACGTTCACCAAATGATCAGTCTTTCAACACATGGTGACCAGAATGTTTATTTTCTTTTAGTTGTGAACCACTAAATATAGAGTTAGAGTGCATCGAAATGCCCAGCACGAGCTGATCCCGAGATATCCAAGATGGTGTCAACAGTGAACGCCATAGTTGATAATAATCTAATCAGCACGGGTGTTTCCATAAGGTGACACCCTTTTCTGACATACTTTTCTGACACCCTATGAATTCGGAAACCTTAACGGAATAAACTACATAAACCGTGTGGTTTATTCCGTTAAGGTTTCGGAATTCATAGGGTGTCAGAAAAGTATGTTAGAAAAGGGTGTCACCTTATGGAAACACCCAATCAGCACAATCTCAGTAAATGTTTCTGTTAAGAATTGTGTTCCTGGAGCCAATAAACCAATTTCTCTCACTTTATGAATTAAAAGTATTTGAAAAATATCCTGGCAAATGCTATTGGATACAATAAACATATTTATGATACTTTATAACTGCTCAGATGATGTCAGGCAACATGGCAACCAAAATCTTGAAAATCTTTAAAAATCGCATGGTACAAATTTAGTAATATCAGCCGCAAATCAAAATAAATGTGTCAATGTCACAATTAGAAATGTACTTTTGACCATAACCAACTGATACCAGGAAATCCTACCTTCTAAACAAGCGTTAAATATCAAATAAAGGCCATTATGGCGAAAATGTATTTTTTTTCACTTTTTGGCCAGATTAGTGTCTGTAGGGATGTGACTACTCCCAAAGATTAAGAATGTCTGTTTTAAGTTGGTTATTTCCAAGGTACATTTTATTATTTCATTTGGACAGTTAGGGGTGTTTGGTGGCTAATATTTGTAAATTTGTATCATGGTCGTTTTTGACGATTTTTACATGTTTTGGCTGCCATCTTGGCTGACATCGTCAAAGCTGTTTAAAAGTGTCTCGGAATGTGGTTATTATGCCAATAACCTATTCGTTATATATTTTAAACCTATTGGCTAAGATCGGGATTTTCTTAAAATCATCTGTTTTGCAGTCATTTTGAACTGACATATGTGACAAGTTTAAAATTGTTAGAAATTGAAATTATTGGATCCAGTGAGATAGGATAACATAATATTTAATGATGTAGTGCTGATTCTATTATTATCAGTATGGCGTTCACTTTGGACTCAATCTTAAATTATCTCGGTCAAGCCACGGCCCAGAGCTGGCAGCATCAATTTTTTTTTTATAAGCGGGAAGACCCTTTCAGCCCATGTTGTCCACAGTTACGGCGCTTTTTGTGTAAATAAACCTTCTGGGCTCCGCCCATTAATTGTTGAACGCTTCTGATTGTGACTCCAATTTACTGCGCTACAAGATAAGTTCCACCATAAAAGTGTGAAAATTGAAAAAATCTAGATATATCATTATAGATTGGTGACACCTAGTCATGTTGTACGAATAGGAAAGCTTCTTCTTCTTGCGTAGTTATGAGGCAGCAGCTAAACATGTTGTAAGCGTTGGAGCCAACTCACCTGTTGGTTGGTTCGGGGGTTAGAGAAAGCTATGGTCCGCCGGCGGACGAAAGGTAGCGGCACTCATTGAGATGTGATCCCGAAGTAGGCTTGATGGAGAGCCACATTGGCAGGCCGGCGATGGCCGCAGCCCCCATCGGTCATATTGTTTTGAAGCGACCGACTCCCTTGCGAATCCGGTTTAAGGTGACCCATTCCTTGCGGGGAGATTGCTGCCAGGGTGTAGTTCTGTCGTAGGTGTGATAGAGAATTGGTCTGATCTTGGAGTATCAAGCCAGGCCGTATTCCATGTCTGTAAATGTTGAATGGGCAACTGGGAGTTTCGGCGTGTCGCAGAAAGGTCGGCGAGAGCGCAGTCTCTGTCTACCGAGTTGTGTGATTCTTTGACGTGTTATGCAGAAGGTGCTTGTTGTCCAGCAGGCCTATCACTAGTTTGTGCGTGTGGTGTTCTCGCCTAAGCACTGCAGGTGCAATGCCTGAAAGCACTGGTTGGAATTCAGATGGAGTAGACGGAGGCAGCCAGTGATGGTTCTCAAGGTCTCGTTGAGTCCAGTATCCAGCTTCTTGTGTGAGAGCTATTGCACATGCTGGGGCGGCATATTCAGCAGTATGTATACCAAGCCAAGCAGTGGTGCGTAGGGTCATTGGACTGGCACCCCATGGAGATCCAGCAAGTCGGCACAGAAGTTATTCCTCGAAGATACCTTGCGCATACGGACTCGAGAAGCTGCAGGTAAGCGCCGGTCAAGCTGACTCCGGAGGTTGGTGTAGGATTTTATGGCAGAGGCGCTCCAATTGAGGTTGATTTGAAGCTTGACGATGAGCCTCTTTGGTGTTGAGGTGGAAAGCAGTAGTGGTCTTGGCTCACTCAGCTTCAGTCTCGCAGTCTTCATATATGCGGCAAGTAGCCCATGCGTAGTAAGTGTGGCTTTCTATATCTGTCCAGTTGCTGTCCGAGTGGAGGAGGGCAAGATCGTTGGCGTAGCCATATTGCCTAGAGTTGTTTGAGGTAAGTGCGCTGATATCAAGTTGAACAGCATAGGAGCCAGTACAGATCCTTTGGTACTCCGTTCCTCAGACGACGAAGTCGACTACTCTGTCCATCACTGGTCTTGAGAATAATTAAGCTACGGTTTGCCATCATGTTACATATGAATTGTACAGGTGACATCCGGGATGGTCCTGCGAAGCTGAGTGTCAGGCCCTGGTGCCACACGGTGTCGTATCTGCAGTAAGGTCCACCAAATGACGCCTGCCTTACAGCCGTTTCAAAGCTTTCATCAATATCTTTGTGAGTTTTACAATCTGGTGGACAGTGCTCCCGGCCACGCGAATCCTGCTTGTTCGTCAGGCAGATGGGGTTCGAGACGGGCCTCCAGCCGCGCCGTAATCCTCTCAAGGAGTTTTGAGGAGACACACAGTGTGATATTGGGCGGTAGTTCTGAGGGTTGTCGACAGGCTTGTTGGTTTAGGAGTGCGATGATTAGTAGCTCTCCTCCAGATCATGGGTAAGGACTGGTGGTGAGGCAACGTGTGTAGAACTCCTGGATCCAATCTAGACATCGTGGGCCGCAATTGCATCAGGAACTCTGCTGGTATGTATCAGGGCCCTGGGCCTTTCCACTCTTATTGGCTGATAGCAGAGGTCAGCTCATCTAGTGAGAAGGGTGTTGAAAGTGACCCGTCCACGCCAGGGCTCGACGAAGTTTGTGATCTCTTTTTGGTGAGCTCGACGAAGTTTGGTGATCCCTTATATTCCTAATAAGGAATCAAACATAAAAGTGGACTAGTTTGTATGTTCTTATGGAACACCTACCAGCTTATAGAGATGCTTAAACTTCTTGGTATTACTATTATGAATTATTCTAGCAAGTCCCTTGTAATGATGTTTCTTGTATACAGATTTATGGCTATTCGATTGCATGTTATGGCTATTGTCAAAGATACGTTTAAAGCAATAATAAGAGTGCCCCCCCCCCCCTTTCAAAATCTTTGAGATTTGTATTTGGCGGAGAAGAGGATTTTGTAATTATTGTAACGGCGGCCAAAACAACACATTTCTTTCATACTTTGTTCATCTTCGTTTCCTTTTGCGAGCGATGTAATACATGGTCAACGTTATTGTACGCACATTAGAATCTCCATGTTTATAAGCATGTTTAAGTTATCAGTGAACGAGGATAGGTATTTGTGGTGGGGAAACACCCGAAATATTTCCCATTGCATGGGCAGTTTAACAATGGCTCTGCTTTGTCCTCTGCATACCGGCTGTTTAATGAATAATCAATAGCTCATACTTTTTGCTGTAGTTTATATGCCAGATAGGATAATATACATCCACTGGTTTATAATATTTAGGAAAGGAATTTGGAAATGTACATTTTATTCATTTGAAGAAAATGTGCACTCTGAAAGGCATTTTATCTACTAATTGCTATGCAAAATCGCGCTATTGTGGTGGCTATTTTATTTTGGGAAAACCTTTCCACAGCCGTTGAATATTCCAATTACAAATCCCTTCTTTTGCCAACACGGTGATTTTGAACTTTATCATTCATAGTAATTGTTTCCTAGTAAATTAGAAAAGCAACTGCCCAAAATCTCAATTTTAAACGTTTGGCGCTCTTCAAACATCATGCAATTAATTCTTGAACAGGATTGAATTATCTTCACGGAAGCGTTTTGGGACTTCACGGGAGCCTGAGTTCATCTAATTGTACAATCGACAGTCGCTTTGTGCTGAACTGAAGACTTGGATTGCACAAATTCCGGCCAAACATCCACATCGAACAATGGAAAACAGACAATAAAGACAGAAGCTTGAACGGGGATTCTGCTTCTTTTTTATAATGTTGTAAATTATAATATCGAAATAAAGATTTTATGAATTTTTTGTGAAAAAAGAGTGATTTGGAAGGTAACCCTAGTCTACCATGTGGGGGGGTTTGTTTCTGCAACCCTCTAAGTTTTTCATCCGTCGCATAAACAACATTTCAGGGTTCTTGACTTTCGCGCTCACTATATTCAAAGAATATAAGCTGTGGGTCGCTCCATAAAAACAAAGCTTTCTTTAGTGACACACACACACACTACACACACATACACGCATACATACACACCTACATACAACCTACACATACAATACATCCACACATAAGGCATACAATTACTACATACATACATACATACATACATACATACCTACATACATACATCTACCACACACACATACATACATACATACATACATACACACCAACGGATTTGCAAGTTGTCCTGTCAGGTATGCTGGTGGCCCACAAAAACAACAACCACAAAACGAAGACAGCCGTTGCCAATTACATTAAGTTTTGATAAAAACATTTGGACCTTGCCACTTTCGTGGTAGGATATGTCGTCAAAGTTCGAAAAATTGTTTTTATTAAGACCAATTAACAAGAACACAACACAGTCTGATGTTATGCATTACGCCCCCTTGATTGATATACGTTTTTACCGCTAAACTAGGTTTTGTTTCTTTTTGGCAAGCTTGTTGTGGCGTGCTCCAGAAATTCTCATATGTCCAGAAAAAGGTGCAACAAAGAAGTGACATTTATAGTCCAGGCCTTGTTATGCATGAAATGTTTACAAGAAATGGACATTTGAACAGAACGATTAAACATTGGTACAGAAGTAATAGAGAAGATTACATATAATAACCTGATCCAGTACAATCAAATTCATTGATGTTCAAATTGGGCCTTTTTAGCCTGCCATCACCCTCCCCCCCCCCCCCCATCGACCAACAGTCTTTAGAGGGTCCATTCCCTAAAGGTGAACACATTTGTGACATTTTTGCATACTGCATGTCATTTTAACAGTCAAGATGATTCTATTATGTTATCACCACACAACAGTGTTTTGGATGTTAGAGTAATTTCACAAAAGCTTCAAAGCATTCAAACATTATTTTGCCTATAATTTTTTGAACATTCAACAAATGTATCATCAACATTTAACATGTCTTCAATACACTTAATAAACATGTGTGTTATAGCATTTCAGATTTAATACACAAAATTAGTTTGGTAAACAGGCACGAGACACCAGATTCACAAAATGACTACTAAATAAAGTGTGAATTACCTGAAAATAATAAACTATATGTCAATCAGCACGTGGACACAACTGTCACACCAGTGTCCAAGTTACATTTTGATATGACAGCTGGATTCAGTGCCATTTTATATCATGGTACGCAACTAAAGCTGTTTTATAGTCAATATCTGTTTTCACCATGCCAAAGAAAGATTCTGTTATCACTACGAAGTAGTGACAAGCTTCATAACAGGTCAAAATGTAACAGTGTCAAACTGTTTCGCCACTTCATGGAATGACCCAGAATAGTGTAATCGAATAATCTTATTGTTTTGGTTTTCTTTGTTTGTAACATCTGACCAGAGACAAATATACTACAAGGATTCCAAACTACAATCTTGTTGTATCGGACTGATTGGCCACATTCATCAAAAAAATGCCAACAAAATGTCTAGTTTAAGATTTACATGGATTCATATTTTAATGATGGATACCGTTTGCTAATTTTAACTTACTTGAAACAAAATATGGTAGCTCACAATGTATATTCAATCCCGTTGCATTCTGGGAAAATTCCCAACTCTGCGTTTACTGCTATTTGATTTTGTGATATTTGTACTCAAAATAACATTCAAATGAAACAGCAAAAATATGTTAAATATTATTTAACTAAATGACATGCATTCTGATATTAAATCTTTGTACTTAAAATACCCAATCCAAGGTTTACATTATTCCTGGTTACATTCTGGGTTATAAATTGCACAGAAGAATTAACACTAAGTGAAAAGGGGGGTCATGTGTATCGCAAGCCCTAAAGGCCATAACGTATTGCCGCAACGCGTTGCGACCTTTCGCAACGCGTTGCGAGAAAGTAGCAACGCGTTGCGGCGTCGGCCAATTAGAACGACGAATTTCTGTGACGTATTTCAAAAATTCGACCCACAACGCGTTGCAAAGTATCTAGCAACGCCGTGTGGAACCTCCAACGCGTTGCAAGCCTTCACAACGCGTATTAGCGAGCTCATAACGCGTTGCACCGTTCCACAACGCGTTGCAAAGGTTCACAAGCCAATAAGGGTCATAACGTATTGCCGCACCGTGTTTTGTGGAGAAAAGTAGGCAACGCGTTGCGACATTTCGGCAACGCGTTGCGACATTTGGCAACGCCGTTGCGGCCGTCGGCCAATCAAAATCCGAAATTTCTGTGACGTACTTCAAAAAATAGATCCACAACGCGTTTTGCGGCAATACTTTATGACCCGTATGGCCTCCACAACAACGCGTTGCAAGCCTTCACACGCGTTGTGAAGGCATAAGGGGTCAAACGTATGGCCGCCAACGCGTTGTGAAGGTTTTGCAAACGCGTTGGAAGGTCGGCAACGCGTTTGTTAGATTATATTGTTGAAATACGTCCACAGAAATTCATGATTTTGATTCGCCGACCCGCGACCCTTTGCCGAAATGTCCAACGCTTTCTCACAACGCGTTGCGGCAATACGTTATGACCCTTATGGCTTCACAAACAACGCGTTGCAAGCCTTCACACGCGTTGTAAGCCATAAATGGCATAACGTATTGCCGCAACGCGTTGTGAATGTTTGCAACGCGTTTTGAAGGTCGCAACGCGTTGAGATATCTATTTGGGTTAAATTACGTCACAGAAATTCATGATTTTGATTGGCCGCCACCGCGACCCGTGCCCTCGAAATGTCGCAACGCTTTCTCTCACAACGCGTTGCTAGCCAATACTTTATACCCTTATGGCTTGTTGTTCTTCGCACGCCGTTGTGAAGCTCGCAACTCGTTGCAAAGTATCTAGCAACGCAGTGTGGTTCCTATTTTTTAATCCGTCACAAAATTCATGATTTTGATTGGCCCTACACCCCAACGCGTTGCCAAAATGTCGCAACGCGTCGTGACTTTCCTCGCACCGCGTTGCAGCATACGTTATGGCCTTTATCGCTTGCCATAGCATGTGGGCCAGGATGTTCGTTTTTTTGGCGCGCCATGTTTTAAAACCTTAAATTATTTTTGCCCAAGATATTTATGTAATTACATATACCAGTTTTTTGTAAATTTTGGCGTGAAACAATTTAAATCGGCATGCCGTACATGCTAATTAGCATTTTTGCATTTGGTGCACTATTTAATTTTTTTTTCAACAACTTAATCGTACTGGAGTACTTTTTTAAATTTTTATTTCAGCATAGTATTTTATGTTATTAAAAGTCTTCGGGGAAAAAGTGGTTTTTCATTTTTGGGCGGGAGAATCTGGTGCGCGTCATGAAATCGGTTTTTTGACCGCTATGTTTTCACCTGTTCTGTGAGTCGTGTTTGACCAAGTTTTTGGTAAACAATTCCAACGGCAAAGTGGTCCACTTGGATCCCCTCCCCCATGCACCACTGGAGTTGCCGAAGACTTTATAATGTCCCAGATCTTGACGTAATATACTTACACTGCATTATTTCAGCCATATTAGAAAAAGTAAAAGTGTTGGAAGCTACACATACCGTCCGCCCATTCCCTCAGATGGCGTTGCAATCAAGGATGTTCTTATCTTATGCAGCAGTGCTGGGCGGAGCGCCTGAAATAGACCAAATGCTAAGACCTTCCTGTCAACGTTAAGAAGAATCAGCAAGTGAGTTTGGCGTAGTCTGTGTTAGAGACCTTGTCTGTATTACTTCTGTGGAAACCTAAACTACCGGGTACTATCAGCTACGACCCTCTCTGGTTTAGCCCCCCCCCCCCCCCCCCCCCCCCCCCCCATCACATCGCCACGAAATTCTTTAAAACCGAGTCTTTGACAAAGCTAGTTAGGCGAGAATTAGTAAAATAATACGATGATAAATTTGTTCTGCTTATTCTCATAAACTCTCTTAACCGGATTGATATATTAGCCAAAATGATGGATATTTTGAGCGACAAAAAGTTCTCTCTCACAAATTGTCAAATCATGCAGTGTGCAGAAAGAAACGCGAGCCCAGACAATGCAGATATTCTACAGACACCACCTGCTGGCTGACAGTGCGAGATTGTCAATAGGGCAGTACGGCCTACATGGTGGATCCACAAAATGTTTAAACCACCAGATGTTGGTCATTCGCACTCAAATGGCTCGACTATGGCTCAAATGAAAGATAAACTAAAATTAAATGTGTGTATTTAGCCGTTGCTTGTAAGTATTTTAGACAATTATATTTATCTAGAACAACTGAACAAGTCAGTTAGGTTTAGTAGTTTTTGGCCACACACAAAATCCCATAGGTGGTTTTGCCCACACACTATATCGCATATTTCTGAAATTACCGATAAATAGCCCTGCGGATGGATTAGGGATGACATTATCGCAAGCAGCTATCAACTAAACCATGCCATAGCTATTGCCTCTTCCTGGACATTCACTAGACAAGGCACACAACTGTAACATAATATTGTGCAGAAAATCCTAAGACTTGACTAATATGGATATGCAATTTACTGGCCTAAATATGACTTTGTTTCTCCATTTTTAGATGAAGATCCTTTTCGTTGATATTTCTTCGATTTACCCCGCCCATAATAATAGTTTATTTTATTTTTCATTTCCAGAGGTTCCCATAGCGAAAATATATTAGACAACCTTCTATCACGAATGGGAACAGAATGAGCCAATAATCTTGAAACTCTGGTCGAAGAACGGACGGCGGCTTTTTTGGAGGAGAAGAAACGATCAGAGACATTGCTTTATGAGGTTTTGCCTAAGTATGTTTCGTTTAACACAAAACAAAATGAAGGATATCGCGAGGTGAGAATTACAAGTTTCTGACAGTTTGAGTTTTTGTGAGATAATAATATTATTGAAGTTTACATTTTCCAAGCTTTAAAATGATTTATTTAGGTTTTCAAAATGTAAAGGTCCCACTTCCGGTAAAATTTCTTTTGTTTTATATTGTTTTTGTAAACTTAAAAAGTCCCCATCTCTCAAAATGACCAAAATATCAGAACTTTGTAATTCTCAGCTCACGGTATCTTATTGCAGTTATTCGCATTAGTTTTTGTACTATTAAATTATTTTACTAATTATTAGCAGTAAACGTCTACCCTTTGTACAGATTTATCATTTGTTCCTTTGAATGTAAAATTGATTATTTCCCTTTTATGTTATTTACCTAGGCCCGTAGCGGATCAACTGAAGCACGGGCAGGCGGTGAATCCAGAGTCTTTTGAAAGTGTCACAATTTTCTTCAGTGATATCGTGGGTTTCACGTCGCTCTCTGCCTCCAGCACGCCTTTACAGGTAGCCATGTTAATGTAAACGAAATATCTCCTAGAATTCAAGATGCAACGAGAGATGTTGGGGCATCCATAATATTGTGTCATATGTAGTGATTTCATATAGACCCTGAATAGTTTATTTACCTTGTATTTAGCTTGAACGTGATGCGTTAAAAGAAACGGCGATTTTGATTTGCTTAATTTCAATATAAACATAGGCTGAATTTAGTATTTATTCCTATAGTAAATTAGAAATGTCAAAGTTTTTGTACCAACGAAATGATTTTCAACTTAACCATTTCACATGGGGATATTTTAGATAAATAGCTTTATATAGTGCAAATATCGGAATTTTCACATTTTAGGGACACCTTTTATGTGAAATATCTCGTTGCACCTTTGCAGTAGGTAAACGTCATCTACGCTGAATTGTCAAATTCATTTTAGGTGACCTTGTTTTGAGAACTATTGTGAAGCCGGTTAATTCTTTCATATCTACAAAAAATATTCTTCTTGAATTATATACTACAAATAAAAAGAGTAAATTACAATTGCCAATGTGTTGCTTTCATTCCACGCGAACATACCAAAAATAAAATCAATTTGAAATGAAATTGACGTTGTGTTTAACCTATGAAAACAGAAAAAGGGCCGTCACATCAGTGGAACATCAGTGGATTAGCGACTGATGACACCTGTCCAAGGTAATGTCGCATTCACTAATAGGAAAACACTATATAACCATGAAATGAATGATTCGTTACGTCCTTTTATATTACAGGTAGTGACACTACTCAATGATCTGTACACATGTTTCGACGGGATATTGGGAATTTTGATGTTACAAGTAACATTGGATGATAATGTCAGAGTACCGTTTTAAACCGTGGCCTTTTCTCAGGTTGTAATTAGTACGTCGTAGTTCTAGAATTCCCAAGTATTGCCCGCATGAATTTTGGTCCTGTATTTTATACGTATGTACTATAGGTATTTTGTCAATGGGATGTCTCAGAATGACATCAGATAAACTTCTCTCACTTGTTGATGCTCTAGGAAACTAAATGTAATAGAAAAGGATAGAAGCACACGTTATGAAAATTAATGGTGTTTTGATAAGTCTGGTAAAAGGCTCGCCCGCTAGATCGGATCTAACAGGCAAGCCAGAACTTATCAAAATTCCATGTTTTCATAACGGTGTGTTTTAATTCTTTATCTTACATCTACGTCGAGACAAGAACTAAAATCTATTTTATATCCTTCGTCAGTAAAATTGAGAATATATTTCGTTGTTTGTTTTTATGTGAAGCCACGTTACGGTTTTTTTTTCTTAATGAAAAACCAATGTGCTTTTATGTTCACATGTGAATGTGCAGGGGTCTAACACCAAGGTCTATTCGATAATAGGTTTACTCTTCTGGAAGTAGAATAAGCTTATTGTCGTGATCTGATTTAGAAATGGTCCCATCTGATGAAGATAATCCTATTGATCTGTTTAATCGGTGCCTAATGGTTATTTGTCGCATGTTTTGATATAAGTAGGTGCAGTTCACATCACCCTTTCACCCGTAAGCTGACTCCCGATTCTGACACCACGATTTTAAGATCTTGATACAGATTTAAGGCGTGCACTCCCGAATAGTGGGCCAACAGGTTAGTGCTCAAAGATTTCGCTGACAAGATAACCTATCAAGGCAATTTCCTAATAGCTATGTCTTAACGTTATCACTCGCACTCGATTTGTGCTTATCAAGAAAACAAAGAAACATTCCCTTCTCTTTTTATACGCTTCCCCTCAATTTTTATTTTTAAATCCCGTATACTGATCTGGCGTTTTACGGGCAGTTTGTTACAATTTTAAAGTAAAGCACAATTTTTAAATTGCTTTTTTAAATACAAACCAATATGAAAAATAATGCATTTGGATAAGGTCTGGCTTGCCTGCTTGACTCCGACCTAGGCGTGCCTAGCAGGCTCACCAGACCTTATCAAAGACACCATTATTTTTCATAAGTGGTGCTTCTCATCATTATCTATTACATCCAAAGATTACAATGCTTATCTGAACTTTCTCCTAGTACAGTGCAACAGAGTAAGACGGACAAGAGTGGATATGAAATCAGTTTGGCTGTCATTTCATAAATAAGTCACAACATTTTCAGTTTAGCTTTGATCTTCAGCATAATATACTTTTTCGGTGATTTAATGCAGGCCAATCAGCGCAGGTGTTGCAAAAATAATAGATAAAAAAGAATTATGCAAGGCTTATTGACAGTGCAATTTTATAATCTAATGCTACCACTTCTAGCAGTATAGTACTTCCTTTTTCACCACATGCGGTAAATTTGGATTGAAAACCTAGAATAATGATGAAAAATAATACCGTGCGCTATTTTATTGAAACATTTATTTTAGGTAGAAAATCGGTGATGCATACATGGTAGCGTCAGGTCTTCCCCATAACTAACATCTTATCCACGCTCGTGAGATTGCCAACATGTCACTGGCTCTGCTTACGGCCGTTGATTCATTTCAAATCAGACACGTTCCGGACAAGAAACTGCAACTTAGAGCCGGAGTTCATTCTGGTATGAATAAGTTAATGATAAATCTTTAAAACTTGACGTAACTAATTATTGATTTTCATCATTCATCTATACCAGCTGTTTTTAGAAAGCAAATGGCATATCTAACAATGATAAAAATGTTTTGATAAAAGTTATCTGCAAGTATACGAAAAATGAGCATTCACTGGTTAATGTATTAGCAATGCGGATTGGTGCAAGAATTGTGCATTTGATGATAAATCTCTGAAATTTGACAACAGGTTAGAGGGTGTCCAAAGAAATATTTTGGTCACAGATTTCTCATGTTGCACGATGAGTGGGGAAGCGAAGGGTTACAAGGGGCAAAAACTGATGAAAGTAGCCAAAAAGATCTTTTTCCAATTGCACAAGGTCAAAATATCAAACGTTGCTCCGACTTCGTAAGAAGTAAAAAAAAAAAACTGTTTCATGAGACAATGGAATGGAAACTAGTACTAGTTTTCACCATCTGCAATCATGTTATGTGGCCAAATAGGTCAGAAGTGTATTTAATCTAATGCCGCATTGCATGAAAGAGAAATCTGATATAGTCAAAATTATTCTTATTTTACCTTCTTACTAATATGAATATTTGTAGATATTTTTACCGCAATAGACTTTATTTAGTTAGCCCTGTACAATCAGAAATTGGACTTTTGGCTGTTTTCACCATTTAGATTCCAAATTACTCCAAAACCATAGAACTATAGATATATGGAATCGTTATGACCAGGCGAATAATTTGGTATAGATGAGTTGACATGTGACGTCAACGCCGGGCAACGAACAAAGCACTGCCCGGCAGTATACGTGAGCATTTGCAGGGCTTGCGCTTTTAAAATTCGCGCTCAATCAGGCGTGATAAGGCTATTGAATGCTGTAACTGTATGGCATATTCTTCGCACCTCTAACATGTCAGTAGACCAGGTGCTAACTTGTATTTGTAAACATTCACAGCAGCCGACAACATCCCGCTGGGTTATTTTTATGACTGCCATTGTTCAAATAGAGTCTCTTCAACAGACTTTAGTAGGCGTCTGTGAAAATTTGATATCCGGGTTTAATAATAAGGATTTAAAACAAAAATACGTGACCGGTTAGAAGTTTTTCTGTTTAACGGTTTCAGGTGGTATACGACGTAAAAGGAACCATTTTGGACAAAAAAAATCCTACACGGTCTTCGATTTTTCTTGGGATATTCGAACTAAATGTCCGTGTTTTCAAATAACAGTAGGGCGTGAACTGATGCTGGTGTAATCCATGCACAGCGGGATGTTGTTGGCTGCTGTGGTAAACATTGATGTCACCTCATCTATACTTTTATTTTTTTTCCCTCTATGTAAACTTTCATTTCCCCCTCACCGTGAAACATTAGAAGCTACGATGCCCCTATAGTCAAACTCTCTCTTTACACTGGCTCTATAACTCTGTGCCAAAAACCAAATATTATCAGAATTTTTCACCAATCAGGAGTGCTATATAAACACGTGCAAACGAATTTGCGCTATAATTATCCAATCACTTTAAGCTACTTTAATGCTCTAAAACACGTGTTTCCAGAGGAACGTTATTTGTTTGCTTTCTCTTACGTGTAATATCGTTATTATTTATTATTTTAGGCCCTTGTGTTGCTGGCGTTGTAGGTTTAAAGATGCCAAGATATTGTTTGTTTGGTGATACTGTAAATACAGCATCCAGGATGGAATCAAATGGAGAAGGTTTGTAGAATTGCTTATAGACTATGAGACATGTCCTTCTATGCTGTTGTTTTGGCTAGGGGAACACTAAGTGCAAGTATAAATTCATAATAAATTATTACAATCTTATAAACGTCTGATCCCACGAATAAAACTTGCACATTTTCTTGAAAATGAATAAAATTTCACCTCAATTTCCTTTCCCTAACATCAATGACCAATGGATAGGCATAGACTTCAGCAAAAAATGGAGCTAAAGATATTCAACAATCGGCCCGGTATACTGAAAACAAGTGCTTCCATATGATTTTTGTCTGATCACTTTCTCTGGTTGTTTCATCTACTTGATCCTCGCGTGCATTGCGTTGTGTTTCACTTCGTCATAGATTCTGCTAAAGTATCATGCATATAGGCCCACCCGTTTTAAAATATATAATATAATTACGGCCGCTTGAAATATGACACCTGTTCATTTACCCCATTCCATAGCTCAAAATACTCAAGGATGCAAAAGTTGAATCATCAAGATTTGGAATCAGCAGGTCAATGTTACCTAGAAACCATTGAAACATGCAGACTCTTTTGCAAGGTCATACACAAGGTTTATGATTGTACCGCTGGACTAATAAGTTCACCTTTACAATTACATGCTAAGAACTTGGCATGTAAATGCGAACCTAGCATGTAAAAAATACAGCTCTTTTTCAATGACACAATACAGTGATTTATGGTCTTTTCTGGTTAATTTCAGCTTTGAAGATTCACATCAGTTCTTCAACCAAAGAAATACTAGACACGTTTGGAAATTTTCGGACAGAACTCCGGGGAAATATTGAAATGAAGGTATAGTTGCATAGAACATGACTCACTCTATAAATTGTGTGAGATTACTCAAATTTAAAGGGACACAATGGCATAGAAAAATATTCAGACATATATAATTGAAATGGATACTTACTGAAATCCCTTCCACAAATTTGAAAACAATTTGGATGTTAAATTCTGTAAAAACAGTAAAAACAGCAAGAGTTGCAGGCAATTCCTGCAACGGAAAATCAAGCAAAGTGATCGCTATCAGAATATGAAGGGTTAACCAGTAAACTATACCTGTGAATGGTTAAGCTCGAAAATGTCTGTGTGTCACAAACGAAAGAATTTTTTTAATTAGAATGATTATTATCGGGGATCCCGATAATAATTCAACGGCTGCTGGAAACGACCTTCCAATGTGAAATAGCCTGGAAATAGCGCCATGTACGTGTCTACGCTCATTTATTAGTTGTTTTATTGGTTCAGGCAAGTCAAGTTAGAGGTTATCTTCTCGAGGTGGCACTATTTCATCATGGACGGACATAAACGTAGCATTTCCAGCTCTGCCGTTAAGTCCAATCTGGGATCCCAATTCTAATCACAAAATCGCTTAGTTTATGATAAATATGCATTTCTTAGCATTCTCGTTCGCAGGTATAGATTTCTAGACAATTACCAACATAACTGTGCCAAAATATCAACTTTTGAAAATTGGGGGCGCTCTTCACAAAATGTGCCATTATTGCTTTAATTTACCGCCGCCTGCGTGACTCCAAGCTGAGACTATTAAAAATGATGTCGTTTTGTATTTTCGACTTACCAGACTACCCATAATCCCTCACGAGTTTGATCATCGCAATGCAAAAATGCGATATTTGATGCAACTTAACCATTTTTTACACAAATTCTAGAGGGTGTCCATTTGATGTAGAATTATGTTCTATAGAGATGACAGTTTTGTTTTCATGTGGACACCCCTAGGTTTTAATGGCATTTAAATTTGCTTGCATCATTTTAATGTGTAAGCATGTGGTGTAAGCAGAATTGGCGCCGCCGATTTCAACTTACCCTGGTTGCCAAGTTGAATCGTTGTTACACGATTGTAAACGTGTACACTGTGACATGGCGTATGGTTCAGTATTGTGTTGTAACACCATTCCTAGGGAATAATTACGCGGACCGTATATTCGATGACGGGATCACATAATGAAATGGATATGGGTGTAAGGCTGGCGCTTCCAAACCCGGGGGCATTCGGTGACAGAGTACTCAAACAAATAGGGGTATTTGGGTGAGAGACAGCCAAAATGCCCCAAAATATGTTTTTTCGGGTGACAAATTTGTATGCAAAATCTTCCAAAACATGCGGTCTTTTTAGAAAGTTTTGCAAATATTCACCAAAAATAGGGGTCTTTGGGTGAAAATTTTCCCCCAAAAAAGGGGTTTTTAGGTGACAGTGGTAAACTTTCCAAAAAATGTGGACTTTGGGTGACATTGAAGAGGTGTCACCTCTTCATCAGTGATCGCTTCTGTTTCAGTGACCGGTCCTGTTTCAGTGATCGTTCCCGTTTACTCAGTTAGCGGGAGACCGCGCGAAGCGCGGGCCTCCCACTCCCAGGCTCCCACTAGTTAACATAATAGCAGGCAACTCTTTTGTCCTCTTTCAATTTATGTCAATATGGGAAAGCCAGGTGGCATTTCTTTTCAAAAGTAGATAACTCTTTGTAAGTATAAGCACGGATTCGGGTCAATATAGTTATAAAAGAAACTTTAAACTCAGGAACTGGCAACCATACATTACATTGTTATGCGTTCCCGTCATACAGTGCAAAATACCATCGTACTGCAAACGTCACGTGTTTTGTGCCATGTGACTAAGTCTAGACATAATGAGTCACGCAGTCCCCCCCCCCCTTTTTTTTTTTTTTTTTTTTCCCCCCCCCCCCAGCTTTAATTGTTGGTTTTTACTGACACTCCCGTCCCGTTGGTGGACGAGGGGGTTCCCTAGGACCCTCATTAATTATGTAAGTAACGGGCGAGAAAAGATGCGTATCCAAAAGTTAGACAAATACAAACAAAATATGAGTCGGAAAAAGTATATTGGTAAAAACCCTAGGACACTCTCGCTACAGAGTTGCTGGCGCACATAAACGCATACCAAAAAAGCTGAAAAAAATACCGTTCTGATCGATGCTTGCAATTCGCTAAAATGGACACTAGCTGAACCTAAGGACGCTTTGATTTCACTCGTTCTGAAGTTATGGCAAAAAAGCCTGGCTAGAAAAAAACAGATGGTGGAATTCGGTTTGAGAAAACCGGAAGTCCTCATAACTTAATATCCTTTGCTTGTACACATAAACATATACGGAATTAACGCGACCTTACAGACGAGGACTATTATGTATTGTGCTGGATGAAACAAATGATGCTGCAGCGTGCAGTGGAAAACACAATTAGACAGATGGATTGCTGGAAACTCCAGGCGTGGATCCAGGGAAGGGGCGGAGGGGCGCGCGGCTCCCGGTAATTCTGGAAAGTCTTGCAAAATCAGCCCATTTTTAGCTATTTGGGAACAGTCACAGCCTTTAATCCCCCCGGTAACCTTTGGCATTTTCAAATCCTGGATCCGCCATTGAACTATGTGTTCATAGTTTTGTGACTCTTCGTTGTCCGGCACACCGGCTGATTGACTATGTGTACGGCTTACTGTATTTGCGCAACGAAACGAACAGCCAGTGCACCCTTGGATTGCCAGGCTTATTTCCGTCTGAATACATGTAAATGACGGAATAAACCGTGTAGACTAAAGGGAGTACTGAGCCTTTTTCGTTTCGTTGCGCAAAATACAGTAAGCCCTGAGTACACAGTTTTGTTTACGTCAGCTTTATGTGCGCCACTACTCTCGGAATAACTCGTGAAAAACTTGTCTGTTTCATGCTATTAACTTTTGAACTGTACTAATAGAGCAGAGGCAGAATCTCATAGGTCCTGTATTTAGGGATTCGTTCATGCCTCGAACTACATCCAAGGTTTTACCTATGGTAGTTAGATGGACCCGCTAATCATGCAAGGTAGTTAGTGTGTCAAATTAATGGTGCCCAACTTGTTCATCCGGCCTTTAAGGTACACAGGTGTCCAACTTTTACAACTACTGCAAATAATACTCACACCGGTTAACACGGTCTTTCATATTGCGGTCTAGTCATAAGATTCCAAAAATGTAGTTGGACCAGCACTTACGAACTATGGTTTTGGAGTTTTTAAAAAATGACTAAACGGTAAAAAAAAAAAGTCAATTCAATTTGTACAGGTGTCAACAATGAGAGTTACTCTATTGAATTTTAAGAATGCTTTCAAATTATTGCCTGAAGAAAGAGCACTCCCAAAAAGTATAGGTTTTATTAAGTTACAGGTTGGACTTACGCGAATAAAGGGCAAAGAAGGTCATGCCAAGTGAATTGTTGCCCATGACCCATTTTTCACCTACCAATGATAACTAGGCAGTGCAGCTCTCCAAACTATTCCGTTAATTTTGACCCAAAGCTAGATAACAATTTTTTTTTTCAAAATGGGAGCACCTTCTTGATTTTGAGACCCTTAACAATGGAACTTGACCTTGTTTGCACTTTTAGCATGTTACCCATAACTCTAAAAAACAAGTGTCATAGATGGACACACGGTACATTTTTGGAATCCTTATGACTAACGGACAATACTAACTACTAACTAACCATACTAACTACCAAGGTGTCAAAGGTGAGATGACTGGGATATGAACGATGATTTTTTACCAAGCCTTTGCTCCCGCTCAAATATTTACAAACCACTACTGTAAAGTAAGTCGCTCTCACCGGGTGTTTTTGTCACACTTCAAGATCGACAATATCAATAATAAGTATTTTCCTCTTTTTGACAGCAAAGGATACAAACAACATACTGCTGCTGAATTATTGGCTGGAAATTTAACAATAGACAATTATTTGTACATATCCATAAAGTACAACACCTTAATGGGATCAACATCTGTTTGGTGCTTTCGCTAAGGATGGAATTTGAACGGTGCAGATGTCCGGAGACTCGTTGCAAAGGACATAGGGGATAAGGAAAGAGGACCGCCCCTAGAGGTTTTTTCATAAGGAGGATTAATTTGGAAATGTTCCGCAATATATAGCCGGACATTCGCAATGTTTACCTTTCGCCTTTTGTTTCAAAAAAAAACCACTTGGGGCTAAATTCCAAAATGTCGCATTTATGTAAAATAATTTTTCCAATACGGGCTTCAAGCTGCTTCATAGTTTTTTTGAAATGTCCATATTGACCACCCCCCCCCCAAGACCCCAATGCCACGTTTACAAGGATGTTCATTATAATTGAATAAGCACATATAATATATAATAAAATTGTGGTTCTTGCGGGGAGATCTTAATTTTCGCATGTTTGTTTGTCGGCGGGCAAGAACACTAAATGGAACGTGCCAAAAACAACCGCCCCGTATTACATACGTACATAGAGTTAACCTACTCATGATTAATAAATAGCTGCGTCATATTCAAGTGTTTTCTGGTGTCTGCTTGTATCATTAAGATGAGACCATTTGTGTTGTCTTCCAGAGTCCTTGGTGGGAAACTGTTTTTGCCGGAAATTTAAGCACTCATTGCATCAACAACAGCATAAGCTAATAGTATTTGGTACTTTTCATAAAAGGCTACCGTCGTGTGGCCTCTTTGTCATGAAAGAAAAAAGCTCTATATAGGCATCCGTTACAGGCACCATAACAACGGACATTATGCAACGTGGTTCCTAAGTCATTATGGTCATAAAATTGGGGCATGAAGTTTCTCTGGCTTTTCTCACTTTCGAATAAGGTGCATTTTGGAAGACCCTGCGTACATTATAAAATAGTTTCGACAACCCACCAACTCAAAATTGATGGTAATATAAAAAATACTATGATCATTCTCTCCTTGTCCGGCGATGTCCTTTCGAGCAGATATCTACGATGTCGTCTGTGGCAGTCGAGATGTCCTAGGGTGATCGAAGACATGGTCAAGGATATAGTAAATAAAGCGCCTTTCTCACTTGTCTAGTTATACCATCTCATGAACCGCTAGACTATTTTGCTGAAGTGACGTTCCTTTGTTTACTGATGCAAGTTATATTATTTACACATACCTGTAGAGCTCTACGGGGCGTCCAAGAAAAAAAAATCATCATGAAACAAAGGGTTAATTTGGCGAAACTGTGTGCTGTATGACTATAAAAATTATTTTACTATAAAGTAGAAACAGTAGGCTTTCAAATGACACTTTCCCACTCATGCCCCATTGAACACCATTACTTTGAAAATGGCATGTCAACACTCACTCGTCATTATTAAAGCTCTTGGTGTGGTATGGGATGCTTATTTTCTTATTTCGTTGCTTATCTAGCAAACAGGTGGAAAGATTATGGCCAGATTAACTTTATTATTGTTAGGTTATGTAATAAGATTTACTTGAGATTCTAGGCCAATTCAATGGTAAAATGCATTCACACTTCATACATTTAAGTAGCAGCATGGTGCAGGTTACAACTCAACAAAGAGTGTGTTTGTGTTTGTGACAAATATCATGAAACAAAGAGGCCACGAGCTACTCAAGATTCTTTTAATGAAGCCTTTCCCGACATGGAGCTGCCATCTAAGCAAATGTGAAGAAATATCGAGATCATGGCACAAACCTTAATCGAAGCAAGGGTCACTCAGGTAGAAGACGCACAGTGAGAATTGACAACAACATTAATGCAGTTTTACGCCGATTACAAGAACATCCAAGGAAACCACTGCCTGGACCACTGCAAGAAGAAATGGACTTGGACTCTCTTGTTCATCCCTCAGAGGTATACCCAACCATGATTAATCACTCTATTAGGGGTATCGCTCTGAACTGGTCAGGACGGCTGGTGACAATCAGGGGTTACCACCCTACCCTTCTCCAAAATGACTGTGATATACATGTACAGGTTTGACTCTCTGTACATGGGATCGACAGCTTAACGTCCCCTCCGAAGACAGGATATTCTCATGGTTCATTTGCCCAAGTCCAAATGAACCACGGGGAGAACGGAACTGTAGTTTTAATCAATATTTCTTATACTCCGCGACGAAGCAGTTTTTATGAACGGTGAGGTTAACAACAAATTAACGTCATTGAATATGCACCAACTGGGAACCCTCAAGTTTCAACTTTGATACAAACATCAGTCTGGATACCTCCGTGTGGCAATGGAGCAAGCTTATCTCCAGTTAATTAACCACGATGCTCTGCCTGAACTTGATCTGCATTTCCTACGGCAACAAAATGGTGTCTTCCGACATTTGTGGCGGGCACATGCCCAAAGACCTATTGCTGGCATATCAGAAATCACCTATATGAACTTTTTGGGACAGAGTTTTAGCCCTAATCATGCTGTGGAATGGCCCGCCAGGTCACCGGATATGACAGCCTGTGACTTTTTCTTGCTCTTTCTTCATGCTCATGGGGATATTTGAAGTACCAAGTTTTCACCAGCCCACCGCCTATAAACCTTCAGGATTTGCTTCTTCAATGGTCAAATGGGCTGTTGCTGACATGCGACGTCGTTGCAGACGTTGTGTCGAAAGAGAGGGCGGACATGTTAAAGGTTTTGGTGTATAATTCAGGTAGGTACTAAAATCATCAAATAATAATCTTGTTCATCATGCTCATTTTCAAAAATTAATATTATCTTTGTGCCCAAACAAGTGAGGTTTGATATGCCATTTTCAAAGCAATTATGTTCAATGAGGCATGACTGGAGAAATGGCATTTGGAAGCTTACTGTTTCTACTTTATAGTAAATAATTATTATATAGTCGTATAGCACGCGGTTTCGCCAAATTAACACTTTCTTTCAGGATTAGGGTTTTTTCTGGGATGCCGTGTATAGGACATTTTACAGAAAGTAAACCACATGCACAGTTTTTGCTAATTTTTCGCGATGTGCATTATGATTAATTTGCACTTTGGACGTCAATAACATGTTAATTAACAGAAGATACTACTAGATAGCGAATATCACATGATAATTTTCGAGTTCAACTACCTATATTGGCATATTTGAATACAAAGTTTACGTCATATAAACTGAACACAAAAAGAAACTTACACATTTCTCACCAGGTCATATCTTAAAATCCTGCTCATCAAAATGAACCAAAATTGCACACGGGATTACTTCAATACTCTACTCAAAAAACATGTCATTGACCAAGCAGTTGCCTACCTGACACAAAAGTGAAATGGGCTGACATGGAACACTCTCTGGACCTGATGTCAACAGTTCAACAGGACAATGCCAGGCCCCATACAGCTCAGCTTACAACACGTTTCCTAGACGAGCAGAACATTGAACTGTTACCATGGTGCTCTTGCTCCTCGGATCTTAATCCAATTGAACAACTGTGAGATGAGCTCGGACAAGCAAACACTCACAGCAGCCCTACAGGAAGAGTGGAACAATCTCCCCCAAGACAGCATCAGAAACCTGGTGAACAGCATGCGTAGCACTGAATGCTGCAAAGCACAAGGAGGTGGACTTTATGCTTTGAAATTCTACCTTGCTGAAATTTCCCGGCCCATGACATCTAGTACAGCAAGTCGTCCCATGTCCCATTTCACTGTTATGTCAGCTTTGCAACTGCTTGGTCAATGATATGTTTTTAGAGTAGAGTAACCAATTTTCACACATATATCCCTTAGGAAATCACATAACATTTAAAAGATTAAGTATTTGTTAAATTAACAATTACTGAAAAATCACATCACCCAAAATACAAGTAGTCTGCATTTACACATTAAAAAATAATCAGCACTTCTGCAAACATGTACAATGTGTAACTACATGTACTAAGTAACATTCAATAAATATGCACTGCTATATCCTCTACACACACACACAAACACAACACACAACTCACACACACATAACACACACACATACAAATTGTTGGGGCAATTGTTGGACCAATTTAGCTCTTTCAAATCATCTAGAAAAACATCCTACCAAACATCAGATGTGATATGCTTTCTGGAGGTAGCAGACCGCTAACATACCCTGATATGTTATGCAGAAACACCCTCTTTATTTTGGGAACAGCAAAGAAGTCAAAGTATTGTGAAAGGTTATAAACCTTCAAAACCCACCTGACAGAAAATCCTTGCCTTGTCTTGGGTTAGTGGGAAATTGCTCCTAGATATGACAACAAAAATACCGCTAACTCACTTTTTGGGGTGATTGTCAGATTTTCCTCAGGGACGTTAGGGATATTGACATATTGACAATGATGAAGGTTCCGATACACGGACAAGTTAAGTTGAATATGAACATGATTTAAAATTAAAATATCCAGGCTGAACTGCTGAAGGAACCAGGCAGATGATAGGTTATTGCAATTACCCACAAGTTGTGTTGCAAGATTTGAAAGTTGAAGGAATGGCTAAATGATTGGAAACGAGCTGTCTTCCTTCCACTATCTAAGAAATAGAGTGCGCCAATAATCGCAGCATCTCATTAATCATGTGTCCCACGCTAATAAAGGCATTCTTCACATCACGGCTAAAAGGATCCGACACAATTGGAGGTCGTGTTACCATCAGAGCAGGTTGGTTTTAGGAAAGCGAGGGGAACCAGAAGAGAAAGGTTCGCACAATCAATTGGAAACATGAGAAATCTATACTGTAAAAAAATATCGGGAGTTTAGGCAGGCTACGTTCTTGCCCTTAGAACAATACACTGGCATAGCACAACCATACAACTCTTGGCAGGTATTGATATGTTATAAAGGCTTAACCTTACAGCAATATACTGTCTTTCCACATTCAAAAACCCAAAAGATCTGGGCCCGGTTTTGATTATTCTATATATCGCCTTACTTCAATGGAAATGAATTTGGTAAAAATTATTTCTTCTTCCATTAAGAATGACTTTGTGTAGTTGTTATTGGATGTCTTAGCTGTTATTATAACGCACCTTTTGAGGAATTTCTGGCCAAAGCAAGGACAAAGAATGTAACTTTTTTGTGTTTTGCCTAAAATAGCAACATCCCAATGATTCCATTGTACAAACATTTAAAATTCTATTTGCCGACCTACAAAATTTATCTTCGACCAAAAAGCTTACCAGATTCGTTTTCAGCAACCAAAATGGCTACAGAATCCACAAAAAATGGTTCTTTGCCCACTCCTACTGTGATGGCTGATCAGAGCATATTACCAAGGTTTATAGGAAGCCATGGGGAAACAAAACAATGTGTAGAGACAATCGACCAAGGAGTACGTCAAAGATGTATCGTGTTCCCCCGTACGAAATATTTACGCTGTGTATACCATCTGGAAAGCCTTGGATGGGTAACAATAGGAGGTCGTAAGTTCTCCAGCCTAAGATATGCTGACGACACCACTCAGATTGCTAGAACAGCTGTGAAGACAGAGTCAAACATACGAGTAAGGAATATGGGTTGTATTTCAATGTTAAAAAGACAAAAGGAATGGAGTCTTTATAGGCCCGACATTGCATGCTGATAGTGAGGTGCAAAATACGTTCACTTTCCTTTGTTCCCTGATTGTCAATGAAGGCAGGTGCTCAAGGAAATCAAAAGGTGTCTTGCTATGGCTAGAACATCAGCAATCGCATGCACCCACTGGCAGCTGGAAGGACAGCAGGATCTCCAGAACTACCAAAGTTCGCCTCACGAATGCTTTTGTTTTTCCATTGCCACTTATGGATCTGAGACTAAGGCAGTTGGAAAAGCAGAAACATGATTAACAAAATTAAAGAAGATTGACAACAACATACTCAAGTATTTTGATACGTTTCAAGGAGAGAGGGCGACAACGTGGAGAAGATCATTGTTCAATGACATCGTTTAAAGGAAGGCGTTTGCGTGTCAGACAGAAATTACGTTGGACACATGGAATTAAGAACACAATAGGCACGTCCATTATTAAAGCTTATCGATTACCACGGATAGGCAGGAGTGAAACTATTGTTGAAAGGATCACAAAGTTCCGCCACGATACACAGAACGTCAGTGCATGGAAGAAAGAGATAAGAAGGAACCACAACGACTTCCACAATCCGATTTTAATCTGTTTATCCATTCACCCGCACAAAAGGAATGAATTCAACAGCCACCCTTTGATCATAATCCCTCTGCCGCAATCGATGATTGGCGAGCAATCACTAGTGTAGAATATTTTGAAAACTCTATGTCCGAACACGTAAAAGTATATTGCATAATTACAACATGTTCCGGCTGTCTCCGGTGTGTATTTGTTGTTGTTTTCGTTATATAAGAAGTTTATGTACATCGTTATGCTTTCAGCTTTACTGCCCAAGACTGCCCAGTGTGAAAAATAAAGGATGAAAGTTTGACTAAATTTGAACCGTCTTGGATTTTCGTTGGGCACCCATGCTCGTTCCAGGGATTCTGAAAGTGACCCCTAACGGGAGCAATTTTCAGTTAAAATATACCCGGCCCCTAATTGGATCAACTTTGGTGAAATTATACTAGTTTTCAGTGAAAGTATATACACCTAACGGCACAGCAGTAATATGACATATGTGCTATTTTAAATATATTTTCCACTAGTATTATCCCAGTTATATACTCTTTTTTGAAATTCCACTTATAATGTATTATAAACGTCTTTACTTGTATGCAAAATATTTTTGATTAATATGGTAACAATTAATTTTTCACTGTACTGCATTATTTACATAATTATCATATTGTTTTTGGTGTAGGCCTATTCTATGATGAACAAATAAAAATTGATTGAAGATTGAAGGTAATTTGCAGTGAGATTATACCCCTTGCGGGACCTGTTCTCAATACATGAAAAAAATACACATTTAAAATAGCCAATATACAAGAAAAATGACACTTGTCCTACTGCAAGAAAAATACACAGGGTTATTTTGCTGATATGTTTAGGTTAATTTTTCCTATTTGTATCATTGAACCAGTCACAATCACAACTGAATTTGTACCCCCAGTTGGACTAGAACTTGATTAATTTGAATTTGATACCCCTAGTGGTAGTCCCGCATTTGCAGCTAGTCCCTCTTTTTTTGCATGGGTTCCCGACCAAAATCCAATCCAAATCCCGGGCGTGTTGATCGATTTCCAATGAAGCCGCCATATATTTTGAGTACTTTGCAATGAAGAAACAACCACAACTGAGAATTTTCTCTAGCGAGAAAATCTGAATAGGATTATCCTCGGAAGGGCCACTTGCGAGAATATGAATAACAATTGCAATTATGGGGCGGCAGATAGATCGTTCAAACGTCAAGTGGGTCGATGTGGTTCCTTCTTATCTCTTTCTTCCATGGTCAGTGCAAGTAGAGTTATAGTCTGGTGCAATTTGGTGGTCTGCTGCAAGAGATGTGATCAATATTGAAATTGTACAAAATCTCCTTCAACCACGTCCCTGCTAATTTCAGGGAGGAAAACAACTTGTTAATTGGGGGGCAATTATTTGCCCATTCAGTAATTTAAATTGCCAAAAAATTGGGCACACACAAAAATTAAAATCGATGTGAGAGCAATGGAGAGATGGTGAAATCAATGTCTTGGTTCAAATTTGTATTCATGTGTGCTCCACCATTAATCAATTTGTAAGGGGAATGTCTATTATATACTTTCTAACCAAATTCAAAGATGCCTAACATGGACTTGCATTATCCAAAATAATCTTTAATCAAATTAATTTTTAATGTCACTTGCAAATGTTTAGCTTATTAAATCAAAGTTTCATTCAGTACCTGGTTCGGCCAATACCTGGTATGGCATGTGTACATTTTGTGTGTTCTTGTGTTATTTCCCTTACGTCCCTAAAGCAAAATGACTAGCAACCTGACGAACACCGCAAAGTATTTGTGTTGTTAACCTAGGAGCACTTTCCCGTAAACACAAGGCAGAGGTCTGCTTCGTGTTTTTTAAAAAGTGGCAAAAATGGCATTTAGAGGTTTAAGAGATATAATATACTGGCATAATTGTTGTTAGGGGTTCTTAATATACATGTATTACAGTGTTGTCTACCCAGTTAATTATTTTCCCGGTTTTATGGGCAAAAACAATATTTGTTCTTATTTTCCTCCATGGATAATTTTACAAAATAAGAAATCAGTAATTCTTAGTTATGTAGACGACCAAATGATCGGATTTGATGCTTAAACGTACGTTCATGTTAAAAGGACACAAGGAGATTAAAGGAGAACCCGTACAACGAATAATATTATACAATATACTCTGTAAAATAATTATTGACCACATATCGAGTGGTTTCATCGAAAAACAGAATTATATTAACCATAACAATGAATTAAAACCATCTAGTCTGACCATGTGCTATTTAAAATTCGCTCTATTGTATAACGTGTTATGCGATACGGTCGGCACGTTTGCGTCACCAATGCCATAGTATATGCACATGAAAGCGTCACGTGTGAAGGTGTATGACACTACTGTGACGTCGGTATCGCATAACACGTATACATATCCCATATTCACTAGCGCGAAATTTAAATAGCGCATGGTCAGGCAAAAAGTTTTTTATGGTTAGTATAATTCCGATATGTGTTCAATAATTATTTTTATAGCGTATATTGTATAAATTATTCTTAGTACGGTTCTCCTTTAAAGGTCCATGGCCCGATCGCTAATAGCCTCGTCCCCAGAAGCCCAGATTTTACCGGAAGTGGTCGGAATTTTGGTATCAGAAGAAAGCTACTATTTTTCTGATTTACCCTGTGAAATCTTAGGGCTAAAAAGTGTTTGGTTTGGGAGTTATGAGTGAAAGTGTACTCCATTTTGGTCGACCAATATTAGTTTTACACAGTACTCTATGGGGCTCACAAAATCACGTTTCTAGCTGTCACATCAAAACGGATTGAAATATCGGCGCGAAACTTTACAGATGGGGTTTTTGGGTGAAGGCCATTCTATCAAGATGAAAATTTCATATACTTAAATCGGACCATACCCCTTTAAGGGAGGATACAACTTTATATAAATTTGCAAATGATTGGTTGTCATCATCATCGTTCTTAGAGATCCGTGACACACTTATTTGCCAAATGTCTTTTCCCCATTGCTGTTTCCAAAGTGAAGACGGTTGCTCTGCATAACGTATCAGGTTAGTACTGTTATTGGATATACAGGCTGATTAAAAAAAAGTTTACTCATTTTTATTGTAGTTTAGTAAAAACTCTGTAAGGAATTTCTTGAAAACTAATATGTTGTTAGAAAGAGCAGTTCGTGAATGTCTAAATTTCAAAAAAAAATGAATTTGCTCATGACAAACCCGAGTTATACCAATTTAAATAAAACCACCCATTTTCCTGACTGTACACATGTGGGTAACTTGCATCAGTTTCTATTTACTCCATATCAATAATGCGTGAACAAGAAAGCCTCCATTGGTTTGCAACTTTCATTGTCAAAATGAAAGTTTTACTTTTATACTCATACCCAAAATCCATCAATCAAAAGGAAATGCTGACAATTTTAAATGATATCTCGCGAGTCTTTATTACTGT